>VCCN01000403.1:2681053-2691398 GCA_006491835.1 Architeuthis dux
GGGGATGCACGGTAGGCCCTGCTGGCCCCCGGCCTATACACCACAATGTGAAAACTCACTAAATAGAGTTGTTTTCTTCTGTTGCGCCGAGGACATTCGAAAACCAGAAAACTGGTCAATATCACCAGGGAAGCCATTGAGGATGCCATATCAACAAACTGGATCCGGCGCAACACGTCGCACTGATCTTGCTCCCGGAGGAGAACTGCCGGAAACTGGCAAGCACAAAGAACTCAAGACTCCATCCGGATTAAATAAGGACC
The DNA here is from genome assembly GCA_006491835.1 of Architeuthis dux. NCBI lineage: Eukaryota > Metazoa > Mollusca > Cephalopoda > Oegopsida > Architeuthidae > Architeuthis > Architeuthis dux. Next base: position 2,681,317 of record VCCN01000403.1, read on the forward strand.
AGCAAGACGAAAGTAATCTTGTACAGTGCCCCAGAAGACATCTCGCAGAACTATATGAGCATACTTTTGTATTCGGGAACATCAAAGAGGCCATTCCTGTTATCAGCTGCAACGAGGCAAGCAACAGAGATTTCCGTTTCTACATTCTCGTGAACAAGACATCATCACCCTCTGCTTCTTGAGACACCTGCAAATCGTGGTCGGTGGCCGACGTCATCATTTCCGGTTATGTAACACAGCTATGACATCTTGCGTTAGCCTGTCCGAGGTACGCTGCTTACATGGCAGCAGCAAATACCAAAATGTCCACCACTGGATCACCAGTACAAATAACAGCAGAGCGAACAAGTTCACAAGGGCACGCTACCCCGAAAACGGATGCTGAGTGATAGAATGAAGTAGACACCCAAGCCATTGCCCCAGCAACCTGAATCAAAGCGCGGGGCCCAGTGACTTGAGGGGTAGCCCAAGATCTAGCAGCCCGAGACGTAACAGCTATTAATAATTGACGGTGTATGCGATATGATAAGTGCAGCTGACAAGCATCCCAAAGCAATCTTATCCCGTAATAAAATTTCCTCAGACACATTGAGTTGTCACCTCTTAGCCCAATTACCTCTCTACTGTAGTTGCTTCACGGGATAGTTTTTCTTTTAATCAATATGACTTTTTAATGTTACCGGTAGTTAGACATCTCTTGCATTGCATTTTCCAGCATAGTGTTATACTAACCCGGAACAGTATTTCCCTATCGCTCCAAAAGTATGAATGTCTAGTTGTAGGAGGCCATCCCCAGGTTGCACCTCCGCATTGCTCTTAAAGGGATAGGATCATGTTCATTGCCTGATGCTCGAAGAGTCCCAATAAACAAAGTGCCGTCGGAACTGGACAATTTCTTAAACCACCAACACGTACGTGTGAGGGTCCCTACACTAAGCCTCCAACTTGTGTCGAATTTGCACTTGCGGGAAGGCGAATAAATATCATACTTACTTAGCCTCATTATTAATATGGCCTGGTAGACGTAGAAATGGCCGCAATAATGAGTGTTTACTTGTATCAGCTGAGCGCCTAAACAAACACGTTTCACCTTTCGGTTTCTGTTTACTTTGTACATAATTGTTACATCAAATGATTCTCTTCGTTAAATTCCATGCGAAAAGCCAAGCAAGCAGAGAAAAGCAGGCCTTGAATTGACGAAGTGATACCGTTTTCTCGTGTTTCATGACCATTGACAATTACTAACGCTCAACTTCTATGAATGAACAAAGCATATGGAAACAACTCACCAAATATAGACAGGATGAGCATGAGCCCCACTCCTCACCTCTCACACGCACACTCTCATGCACAGCAATACAGAATTAGTGAGAAATGATATGTACGATATAGGAAAAACTGAAGATAGACCTTACAGAACAACTACAGTATCGCCCATAAGTGACTATACCCCTACCAGTTTTTTTAAATAGTAAGTTAATTTTCTTCTAAACCAAACATAGCAGGATTTTATTATTTCTCGTGGAACATTACACAATCAAAACGGATATTATCATGTATTATTTATGACCAAACTATTGATTTTAAATAAACTTTTTTCGTAGGGGTGTACTCATTTTTGAACGGCAACATATTCATATTTTTAGCAACGGAGTTTCAAGGCTGTAGAGTTTGGTCATAAATAATATCTGCTAATATCCGTTTCACTAATTCTGTATTGCTGTGCATGAGTGTGTGCGTGTGGGAGGGGGGGGGCATGTTCATCCTGTCTATATTTGGTGAGTTGTTTCCATATGCTTTGTTCATTCATAGAAGTTGAGCGTTAGTAATTGTCAATGGTCATGAAACACGAGAAAACGGTATCAATTCGTCAATTCAAGGCCTGCTTTTCTCTGCTTGCTTGGCTTTTCGCATGGAATTTAACAAAGAGAGTCATTTGATGTAACAATTATGTACAAAGTAAACAGAAACCGAAAAATGAAACAAGTTTCATTTTAATTTGACATAGAAATCAAACCATAGTCATGTACTAATTAACACTTTATGTTATTACCATATCATGTTGATAGTGTATGGTTTAGTGTAGTGGTGTGCCTTCAAATTATATTTGTGATGAGCATTGCTTTTGTTGTAATTTTTCGGCATTAATTGCACTTAAAGGACGTTGTCAGTTCTTTTTAGTTTGGCGGTTATAAAGCAAGGAAATATTTAGATATTTATGGGCATTCCACATGCACATAATTTTGCAACGGTAGAGAATCGAAGGCATATAACAATACATTATCGTTTGTCGTAAAAGTTGTTTTTTCTCCTAGAATAGAGAAAATTCAGCTTTCCAATGGTGTATGTTTCCAATTTTTATCAGTTGGGATTAAAAGGTTACAGCCCAAGATTTATTCTACGATCCATATACTTTGGAATGTGGACTGTGGACTTGAAGTTTTCTTCGTAAAATGCTGAATACTAAGCTTCACATTTTGGGTTGTAACCTTTTAATCCCAACAGATACAAATTGGGAACATACACCATTGGAAAGCTGATAAAAATCTCTTTCTAACGATATATATGCATAAATCTCCTTCATGAATTAAATCCACAATTTTACCTATAAAGTATACTTGAAATTTCCTTGTAAAATCCTGAAATACCTATAAATTAAAATGAAAACCACTATTTAACCTTTTAAAGTACTCGGATATGTCAACTGGGAGACGAGATATGAAATTCTGGGGAGGGGGGTTGTGTGCGCTGGCGGCCATTTTGTTTTATGCAAATGATGTAGTTCTGCCCAACGTTTTCTTGGGAACACCTTTTGTTCTGAAAGAGGACATCCTAAGGAACATTTTGGTACCCTAAATGTAGAATCATGGGGGGTGGTGCACGGTAGCCCCTGCTGATCCCCGAACTAAAAGAGAAAAATATTTTTAAAGTATTGAGAAAATATCGATGTTGCTCTTAATATTGTTACATAATAGGCAAGTTTCTCCTTTCGGACTTACATTCTTAGTCACTTTATATAGTTGTTTCCCTTCAGTATCTTAGATTTCTTTCCACGTCTTCTTCCTTGGGAAGTCTTACGCTCGAATGAATGAAACTAATTAGTTTATCTAAAAAGGTAATTGTAGACCGCATCATGTGAATAAGAGTTGTATGCAGCAATAGGCGAAATAGTCATAGAATATAAGGTTACCCCATAAAAGAAGGACCTGCATCTTCCCAATAAAGAATTACAGTTATCTATTAGGCTAAAAATGTGTTGAAAGATGTGGGAAATTTATGCACATCTTTCTCAAAACATGTACGTAACACAAAATGATCATCAGTAGATCTTTTTGCTTTTCTCATTGGATAGAATCTTTTGTATATATTTAGTGTTCTGTTGTATGAAGGTTTAATGGTGACGTATATACGTTGCTTACGAATAATTTTCGTGTTTATAATGGATTCCAAATAAAAAGTGCGATTATAAATGCTAGCTTTGTTTGCGATATAAATATATAGCAACATTGCCTATATTAATAATTCTATGGTAGCGGGACCCATGGAAATTCCATGGTTATTGCCAAATATAAGATTTATACATATTTGTATTGCTGTAATAATTTTGTTGAAGTTATTAATTAACTGTGGAATGCATAATTCATTTAAGTCCACTGGATAATTAAATACTTTTAGCCCAGCTAAACGAAGCTACAACAGGTCTGGTTAGGAACTCAATAGAAACCGTCATGTGACCAATGTCTTTGGCAGCATGCCGCTTTTGGTGTGATCAATTAACAAATTGAAAAAAAGGTGATCAATGAATAAGTTACTTCCCTCGCCTTTAAAAGTCTGGGTTTTCAAAAAACAAGCGTAAATGCTGCTGGACACAAACTAAGGGACCAATTTAGCATGCACATACATTGCAAATTGAACGCCCCACTTTTTCTAGACATAATAAGGAGTAAATGCACTTTCAGCACTCTAGTTCCATGGGTGCCGCCTGTACGCGTGATACATACATTGCCAGCCAGACAGACCAACTTAAAAACCTATGTTGACAGTTTTGGTTGACGATTTCTAACAATTGTGGAACACCCAATGAGGATCAGTATTTACTAAGCTGAGCTTATTCTGGCACAAGTACACATGTAGGGCACTCAATGAGGATCGAGCTCGTAACACAAGCGAACGAATTTCGAAACTATCTTGCTCTCTATCGCTCTTCAGGAAGCGCCCGACAAATCATTATTTTATAAGCATTTATTTCAAGAAGAAATTTCCGTACATTTTACGTTATCTCTGGATATTATAACAGATAGTACCATTACAAATTGTTACCTAGCAGACACTTAATAAACGCAACAAGTTTTTTTTACAGCGTAACAGTTGTACGAAAGAATGTATAGGAAACCGGATAAAGATAGACATAAAGGAATACTTGTGAAAAAACGTTATCAATTCTGAGAAAGCTTGGATATATCGGAATATAATAATCAAAAGATCGAACCTAGGCATAAAAACATATTTTAATGAAAACAGCCTACTTGCTTCTTAATGACTACACGTACCGAAATACGAAACTAAGGACGCTTCTATTTTCGGCTGACGTCACGGCCGGTTGCTGCTGGTTGTGGCTACTATAAATATCAGGTGCTAACGGCTTTTCTTCACCTAATTTTCGGCGACTCTCTCGTCGATAGGTCCGTGTGTTGCCTTACACGCGTAAAACCCTTCTTCAAGTTTACTTTCTTCGTGTCAGTTTCTCACTATCCCCTTTCAGCGACTACTTCCTACTTCTAGCTAGCTCTTTGTTTAGAGCTATAGACACCAAACTCTAAAGCCCTTTCCTTCGGCAACCGAACCAAACGTGTTTACCCTTCTTATCGACTCATGAAACGCTTTCCTTCTACTGATACCCCCTTCAAATAGTACCGTATCGATTAGCCAATAATCGAACGTATTCTGAATAAGCATTTCAGTACGAATCGTTTTGTCAACAAGTAATTCACCTAAACAAAATCTCTCGTTTAGCTTCCTTCTCATTCTTCCGTAAGCACAACAATGCATGCCTTTCTAATCTTTATTTTTGGCCTTATCTGTTAATTGACATGTCCCTGTACAATCTCCCCATTTTATTAAACAAATCTTCCATTTGTAATCTACAAATGTACGTTTCTGTTCTCTTTCTTTCTGACATGGCTCTCGAGTCTTTGTTTGTATTTCCGCGCTAAAACAAACATGGCGGCGTAAGCCTTTTTTCTTCAACAGCTCCTGGACGGATCGACCAATCAACGCGCTCCGTTTGCGTCACATGTCTTTCTACGTGCGCGCGACGACAAAAAGGATGGCGGCCGATTCAAGCTCCCCCCCCCCGCACGCATCAACAAGTGTCTACCGTGATCCTCAATACAACAGTCCTTCTCAGGACTAAGTCTCACCTCTACACATGAAAGCCACCTTTCTAGTAACGGTTCTTTTCAGTCTGTGGTCCCTTAATATTAACGGCCCTTTTCAGAACCAACTCTCACACATCCAAGCAACTTTCACATTAGCGAACATCCAAGCCACTTTATATTAGCGAGCATTCACGCCACTAAACACAACTATCTTCACAGTTATCTATTCCTGTAGTATTTTGATTTAAAATTTAAAGGCAGTTTGCGCTCACCTTTTAAACAAGGTAATAGAAAATTGCAGAAAATCGCATTTTTACAAGGAAAAAACCTTTGCTTTGAAATTTAATATTTTTAAACTATCCTTTTTCATATCTCAAAATATCCACCGGCTTCGTATGCGTACATTTGACTTGAATAACGCCAAATTAACTTTTTTTAAATTCTATATTTCTTGTGCAAAGGCTTGTATATCGTGATGCGTGTAGGATGTAACTAATTAGTGTAAAAGGAGAGCAACAACATCGTGCCGACTGCAATTAAAAATATTTCTGTTCGGTTTCTGCAGCATAGTGAGTAGAAATCAATGTTTTTGATTGAGTAGAATGTCAGTATTTCTGGCGATACATTTGATATCAACGAGAAAAATGCGTAAAAAATCCTACTGAAAAGTAGTACAAGTCAGAATAAAGGTAGAAATAATTGGAGATCGGACGATACATGCAATTTTTTGTCTGCAGTTAATTATTTCACTTGTCTACATATTGTTTGTGCCGTTCAAAAAGAGGCACGTGTTGTGAAGTCTCCTTGGGTGCAAGGAAGATTTTTAAAAAACATTAGAAGAAAATGCTCAAGAGAGATGGAAGAATAATATACGTTACCCTATGCGATGGCAGAACGGCAGTAAAGATAACTGATAGCTTTGAGATTTAATGCTACATCACAGATACTGAAACGGTTGTAATTTCAAGGTACACACAGACCAAAGAAATATAAACTTAATTCAAAACATAGAATTTGGTCTAACATTTGTTAAAATTGTAATGCACACAGAATAAAATATATACGTACTAGTAGGATTTATATGGTGTCTTTTCCATATATTCTTTGTTGTTTAGTAGGGGAGACCGGGGCACAATGAGACAATAACATTTGTAACCCTTCTGAATCAGTAGAGGATGGAATATTCTATCCCCTAATGGTATCATAGAATATGGTGTTCCATTTGTCATATATTAATCTATGAATGATTATGAAACACAAAACCTGGTAGGACTGGGAGCAAAAGAACTGGTAGGATTTCTCTATGTGCCCCAGTATCGGGGTACCTTGTGACAGCAGATGGGGCACATTGAGACAGGACACATGCCACAGGAGAAGACCATCGAGGTGCTACTAGCGCATTTCAATACCACCAAAAACCACTTCAAACGAATAATGAGACAACTGTCTCTTGGTGCTACCAAATAACGTGGATAAAATCATTTCTTTTTTTTGGGGACCCTTTTCCAATGTAGTAGATTTTATTTTCAATAAGGACATAATCACCCTCAGAGGCAACCCCAAGAAATTGATGTGTAGGATTGAAGACCTGGAATTCCTCTTCAAACTCATCGTCACTATCACCAAGGAAAGGCTCCTCCTCACTGTTAGGACCTGATGATGTACAATCAAGGAGTCGTTTTTCTTTGCATGTGGATTCCTCATGCCTTGAACTCCTTCTTTTCCTAGATTGTGTTGTGTCTTCTGTCTTCCTTGACAGCAGTGCTTCTCTTTCAGGAGTGTCAGTGGCGATGAGGCTTTTCCCCTTTTTATGACGCTATTTGGGAAATCCCCTGAATTCTTGTGGAGAACAAAATGTAGCTGATGTACATGGCTCTTAGGGTTGATTTGAATGTCCACTGTTCCTTCCATGATGGGAGTCTTCTTGTTGGTTGATGGGGCTGGTCGATCTGTGATGACAAAGCTAAGAAGATCTGCATCAGAAAACAAATTCTCATATATAGGATAAATCCCGGTTTTTCTGAACCCAGAAAGAATGTTGGAAGGTGACATTGCCTTTTCATAGGCTATACCGGCACAATGGGCAATTTCATTTATTGTGATGGTCTTTTCAGGATTCTGAAGCATCCAGGTGTCCATGGCCTGGTTGTAATATGTATTGAAAGGTTTAAAAACTGACACACCAAGAGGTTGCATCTTGTTACTGCTGTGAGGAGGCAGGGTCAATAGTGTCACACCATTTTCCTTGGTTATGTCAATAACACGCATTGAAATGTGGCTTTCATGGTTGTCAAGAACGAGCAATGAAGGGTTCTTCTTTGAGCTGTGGGTGTCATGAATGAAATGGTTCATGAACTCAATACACAGATCCGAATTCATCCACCCTGACGTGTTTGCTAGACTAAGCGTTCCCGTGGGAGCACCATGTAGCATATACCCCTTTAAGTGGACTCTATCTCGTTGTGCCCCACAACAGCTTTATGCAAACATCATTGTTACATACATTAATGTATGCCAACAACAGTGATATCTTATCATACCTTGATATAGTAGCATAGAGCCCTAAATTGCAAATCAAGGGTTTCTATCCAGGTCCTGAGATACATGGGGTACAACACTTAAGAGGAAAACTTTACTTTAGAGTGAAATAAATGACCAAACTATGGTATGGTGACTGAAAAGCTGATGTAACCAGGTACTGGTTACATCAGCTTTTCAGTCACATCGGTGAAAGGAAGGCTGTGTAATGGTACATATCCACACAAAATGGCAGCACTTTCCAGCCTATAGTTTTTGAGAAAATGGGCTTGTCTCACTGTCCCCGTGTCTCATTGTGCCCCGGTCCCCCCAATACTGGTAAATTGCGGGGCCAGTTTCGTTTTTTAAGAAAGCACTTTAATGTAAACTAACATTGGATTTATTTTTCTAATCTAGTCTTTAAACAGACTTTTTTTTTAAATGGCGAATTTAAAGGTAGCAAAAATGTTAATATTGTGTGACAACTAAAACAGCCTATTGAAGACTTGCTGATTTTGTTGACTTTAGTATTTGAAGCACACATTTTAATTGGATGTAATTTTGTAACAATAAATGCACTCGACTATATATCTCGTACTCAAGAAATCTTTTCCAGATTTTTTATATGTTATCAAACACACTTCTAGGATCAATACCGGAGGAGTAATGGGAATTTTAAGGATGTTGAGGCCATGTTGGACGTCATCTTGAAAATTATACCTTTCCAATGGTCAGACTGTGGTAGATTTTGGTGTTATCAAGCACACTTGATACTACAAAACGCTGTTGAAAAAGCTCTCAACGGTTTTTTGTAGTCAGGTGTGCACAATAACACATATTAAAAGTCTACCAAAGTCAGACCACTGTCTAGGATGAATAATGAACGAGTAATGGGACTTTTACGGATTTGGCGGCCATCGGACGCCGTCTTGAAAAAAACACCTTTCCAGTGGTCAGACTGTGGTAAACTTTTCGTTTATTATTGAGATTTCTTCTAGCTTTTCATCTGAAAATTCATTTATTAATATCTTCTCACTATAATTATTACAACTTTCATTATTTACTTAGAGAGAACATGAGTGGAAGTAGGCTGTCTGTCTGTCTGTCATAGTTAGAATGGTTAACATTACTCAACGTATTACAATATCAACTATCAGCGCTCATCTGTGAAAGGTCTTATGAATACAATATAAACGATTATTTAGTATCAGGGAATTTTCCACTGCATTAGAAACTTTTAAAATGTCACAGAATAAATCAATATCTTTTGCTCGGAAACGGGACGACCAAACAAAAATATCGGATATGGGCCAGTAATGTATATTGCATTCTCTCACATCCTCTCTCTCTCTCACACTACTGTTCATTTACTTCAATAAGAAATAGCCTATTCTTTGGAAAATATACATACTTACTAATAATATTTGACAGTGTAATCAATGTAATTTTAATCAGGATATTTTAATTTTAGCCAAATAGCTCAAAAAGTGAATAGTTCATGATATGGATATTTTATGTTTCCTGCAAAAATAACGTGATATTCATAAGCATAAGTATAATGCCAGCTAATTGCAAGATTTCACCTGTAAAAGTTTCTTTATTCTAATACTAATAAAAAAAGAAAAGAAAAAAGAAATGCCTGTTTTGTAAAAGACAGAACAAATATTTGCATATGGTTATTGTAATTAGTTATCAAGTCAGATTATTCGATAATCTTCCAAGGGAAAAATAAACTAACATTTTTGGAAACTAAGTTTAGCTTAGTCTGGTCTAAGGTCATAATAGTAGGAATCAATTTCGATAACTTGGAACGGTCTGCGAGACCAGCATGTTAACAACCACTGGAAGGCGCCCGATGTAATAGGAAATGTATGGACGAGTAACAGTGCATCTAACATAGACGCCGACTACGTGGGGGCTTGGGGGCTCGAGCCACCCCTGGGGAAATTGTCGAGGGGCCAAGCCTCCCCTGGTATTAATTGACAAAAACTTAACACAGGTGCACCGTCAAACTTTGTCACTATTAATTTAATTTGTTTTTAAAATACACGGAATTATTGTATTGTTTAGTTTGATATGTTCAGAACGTATTTTACATTGAAGGTATTTAAAACAATAATTTGTTCAGAAGGTATTTTACATTGAAGGTACTGTAATGTTCTTATTGTATCTATGCGTCTTCGTCGT
>VCCN01000403.1:2723934-2743536 GCA_006491835.1 Architeuthis dux
TAGAATCATGGGAGGGGTGCACGGTAGCCCCTGCTGGCCCCCTGACTATTATTCAATAGATGCATAGTTCAAATCCATGATCTCTTACTAGGGCCATATCTCAATTTAGGCCTTCCGCAGGAACTAGCTGAAAATACCGCAGCTAGTTAAATTAATAGACGAAACAAATGATTAATTACTTCCTGCGTAAAAAAACCTGTTTCACTTTGCATTCTTCTAGGGGCTGCTGCATTGTTATATATTTGATCGTAACATTTCAGAAGATGTAGGAATTTATTCATTCTCTTTAAGATCAAAGTCTTGAACATTCACGGATTTGTAGGTAAATTTACTGCAGCCATCCAGCCAGTCGAGAACTTGTTTAACCCTACAATACCTACCATATTATAGATATCTTCTCTGAAGAGGACGTCGGATATCAATGGACTGCCAGAACAAGCGCTAACGTTTGATGATCGTGGGAAACATGAATGTACTTGCTTATGTCATCTGTTTAAAAACTTCATGAAGTGTTGGCTCAGAGTAAGCAGCAGGTAAAGAATGCGATGCTGGCACGCGCCGACTAAGATACTTGGTTCCTCCACCTTCGACAGATAGACAAACCAAAGCCACTGATGCCAATAACAGACTGCTAATCACAAGGCTGTCTGCATACCAGAATTAGGCTATACGGTACGGTGGTTAGCGGCAGCTGCTGTGACGAGAGTAAGAATTCAACGGCCCACTATCTAACCCGTTGACGGATTGTGTTTGCAGCTTATTATTGTCTAGGGTCTTAAAAATAGTTGGCCACCCCGAGGGCAATACTACAAGCTTATTTGAAACACAGATAATACATAGCTTACTGTTTAACGTTATCGCACACCTGCACAGTAGAAAGAAAACCTCGAGGCACATATTTATTTCGGTGAAGAAAATCCCATTGTCCCTTATGTGGGCTGCACATTATAGAGGTATAATAATAACCATTGTTATAAAATGCCTTTCTGGTCCGGATTCGAAATCGGCATGTTCACCCCCTAGATGTCACTAGCATCACCGATATGGGATACATCCCCAGCTCTTAGACAAAACCCCTCTGTTCAGACTACTTTGTGAAACTCGTGTTTTAGTACATTTTAGTTGATATAAACCTTTGCCAGTAAGTGTAACTAAACTCAAGCGGTCGGCGCTCGGAGTATATAATCTCAGACCATTTTACTGCTATCTGTAGTTCTACTACAAAATCAAAATCCGAAAGTGATACAATTGTTAGCTGTTCACTACTGACCGCTAATCAAGAAAGGTTAGTCATAGATTGAGCGAAACAGGTTCACAAAAATGAGTTCAATGAAACTGATTGCCGCTAAGTGTGCTTTCATATTCAACATTTAAAAACAAATATTTAATGTCGGTATATGTTTCATGTAAACATGACCAAAATCAACAGTCCTTTCTTTTGGAAAAATAAATCTCAGCGAATTGGGTTGAATCCGATAATTGGCTGAAACGATTTTAGCAGCGTATATTATTGACAGTTATCTAGAATTTACTGAGACCTACATGCGCATACTTATTTATATATGTGTGTACATAATACACAAGTACATGCGCATATATCTTACATATTAATAAACTGTTCAATATAGGGGTGAGCTTTAAAGGAATCGAAAACTAGTTTACCTGAAATATGTCTGTGTTGAAAAATTACTGTGAAAATATGCTTTTAGTACAGTAAAAAGCCAACTAGTTTCGTAAATCATTGCTTGTGGATGCAGAAATAATCAAAGTTGACAATGAAAAAGGAAACAGAAGATGAATACAGACTGTCAATTAATGTTGATGCTGACGAATGTTGATATAGACGACATTGAACAAGTTTATATTTTCCCCGTTACTTTGGACAGACAAAGGTGAAACAATAATCTATAGATATAATCTTGGTCAGCTGCGTTCTAAGTGTTTAACAAGCCGCTTAATCACGTAAATAGATTTATAATTTTCAAGATTCTTTTCCCCGGTCTGTAAAACATCAGTAACAGCTAGAATTAATAGAAACACTGTTTTCGCTTTCTGAATCGATATCTAAATGCAGCAAAAGTCGGAAAGAATTCAGCTATCAGTTAACACCAATATGCACACTGAATTGACGCGCTAATTTTAATACCTCATGTCAAGAAGGAGGTTTTTTTCTTTTCTTTCTTTTACAATACACACAATGTGTATTGTTTTGGATATAGAATCCCACAAGATTATAATATTAATGACAATTTGGTAAATTTATTTTACACATTTCGCTTATTCGGCTTTATCAATAATTCAATATTTCTGATGAAGCCGAATAGGCGAAACATTTTCTAAATTGTCATAAATATTATAATATCCACAATCTAGTTTTTGTTGACCTCCATAAGATTTGGACTGATTTCGATATTCACTGATCTAGTCTAGCTGCTAAGAGAAACATCATGCACGTTGTGACAAAAGCATCAAATTTAGAAATAAACCATTTCAAAGTATGCTGAATCCAATAAGAGAAGGAGACAAGTGATTAGACAAATGATTCATGGTCAAATCATTGGTTCAAACTAAAAAGCACTCGGAAAGCGCATACCTCTGCCAACGAGGTCAGAGGAAGTAATTATTCATGGATCCGCCCCAAAATTTGCTCACTTCTCCCATAACCTATTTCCCACCCTTCCACCAAAGTTCATTGAAATTCATAGAGGACTTTTTGAAGATATCGTGTGGACACACGACATTTTGGCGATATTATGTAGTGTTGTCATATAACTACGACGTAGGGGAAGTAATTGTGCGTGGATCCGCCCAACAATTTAATCACTGCTGTTGTAGTGTATTGTCCACCATTCTACAAAGTCTCATGTGATTCCATCGAGAACTTTAGGAGATATCCCGCGGACAGTCATGAGCATATACCGTAAAATGTGTAACGTTGTAATTTCCCCTCTGTTATAAGAAATGTATATATTTAGACAATCCCTTCTTTTCAACAATGTACCTTCAATAATTAAAAGCACCTTTTTGTTTAATTTTTTTTTAAACACCAGTGGTCCGAGTAACCACTGGTTGTGGTAACTTGGGCCTCTACAGACATTTCAATGATTTGCCCAAGATTGAACATGATGTTATTTGAGCCATCTATGAAGGTCTTAAAAATACATTTTGAGCACCTAAGAAATATGTATATATCCTGATATAAACATATTATTTATATAATGTAACTACACATCGGTCACGGGAAAAGTCGACGCTTCTTACTGATGTACATAAACAATCTTTTATTTATCTCTGAAGTATCAGTGCTACGTGAAAACCGTAATACAAGCGATGAAGCCACGATTAAACAGAAGCAAGTGCAGCTAAAACAACATATACATAGCGTTTGAACGCAAAACGGCATACAAGCGATACAAAGCCACGAATTAAACAGAAACAAGTGCACTTCAAACAGCAATAATCAACGAATACAACATAGTGTTTGAACGCAAAACGGTATGAGCGAGCCGAACATGAACAGCATAAATCAACAAATTGACAAGGAAAAACAGTAGTTTCTAGCATGAAGCTTAAAAACGTGGCACTATCGTAGGTTACAAATGAATCGAATTGTAAGCATAAAGTTCAAACTACAAAGATAACAATACTAAGTGTCTCTCGTTGTTTCGCTCGACCGCGCTGTCAACCGTATATAAAACAACTGAAAGTAAGATGAAGGTAAAAAAAACTAGTTAAATTCAATTAAATAAAGTGCATAATTGTTTTACCGTGTTCGCCTCTTGACCGATTGTAGGAACAAGTCTCTTGTGGTGTTTTTGAGGAGCTCAGAAAAAGGTGGGAGATATCTCGAAAGGGTGAGGTGAAAATTGACCAGGTCTGTGATTTTCACGATCGTATATAGGGGTACCGTGTGACTGGGTGGTGGTGTGTGCGTGCGTAATTAGCCAAGGAGTCTTTTTGGGTCCGTTTCTAAGTGTTTGGGGCATGTGTTTCTAATTAGATGAGGCGCTTTCCGGGTCCTTAATCGGATTATTATCTAGCCAGCCCAGGAAGGTGAAAGTGGACCTGTATCTAAGATATGTAAATAGTTAGTCGGACATTAGTGATTTGTTCGTAAGATCTTTTTCTGCCTCGCTAGCGTCAGCTACATATGACACGTGAAGAACTGGGTAATCAAATGATGTTATTTAGAAGAGATAAAATGCTGTGGGAAGTGATTTGTCAATATTTGACTTATTGACACACACACACACACACACCTTAAGAATTCCAGAATTACGAATTCAATTTTCTCTGAAAAGAACAAAATGTCATGCTGCATAAATCATAAAGTTAATAAACTATTCAAAAACATATGCACCTCTGCGAGGCATAGTTGGATTTGGCAAAAGTTGCAATATATCTACACAGTCACAGTTGTCTATGTCTTACTTAGTGGGCCATTTATATTGATTACAATCTCGTGAATACTCAGGTTGCATAAAAGAAATTTCTGAAACTGCATTCAAAATTACTTTAGTTATTTGGCCAACAAAATAGCGATTAACATTTATATCTGTTTTGTTAAGTAAAAATAATAATAATTACTCAACAAGTTTGCCAAAAGATGAATTGCAGTAGAAGAAAACATTGTTTGCGGTGGTTGATACTGGTAAGAACAGAGTTCTGGTCCAGGTAACTTGGCGGTCCAAGTTACCACAATTCTCTAAAAAGATTGGCATAGCAATACATTTCTTGGAATTTTGGTCAAACACTAAATCAGAATTGTGTTTTATTAACAGATCTACAGAGTTCATGCATAACACTACATCTCATAATAATATTAGCCATAACATAGATTTGAGCAGTCCATTTGTTTCAAATTTTAAAAAGAAATTGCCAATTTTCAAAGTTGTATTAGAGAATGCTTTAATACGCTCATGCTACCTAAAATCTAAGACATCATAAACAGCATATTTCAGCCCTGTGCTAAAATTCAAATATGCAGCAGTTGTTACAGAAATGCAAAAAATACAGTAAATACGTTACTAGTTTTCTTAAATGCTTATTGGCCCAAGTTTCCTGGGTGGTTCAAGTACGGTACATAAATGTGTGTGTGTGGGGGGGGGGGTAAAAATGTAACCACTTCTTCCGTTTTCATTGAAATCCATTGAGTATTTTCGGAGATATATTGTGGAAAGACGGACGCTACCGTATACATATACATTTCCAACTTCGTTGGCAGAGGCAGAAGCTGGGTTACTAGGTATGGACTGAAAATATTTCCAGCATAATCCTGGAAGATTTTCTGGCCTTTAGCTGACAGCATCTGGACTAATGCAGCACCATCACACAGCTTAATCTGAACCTCTGGAGCAGTCTGTATTTGCTCTAAATCTCTTTCGAGGATTTCCACAGGGTAAGATTTGTTCCTTTGTCTCAACTGACCCATATCTGAGATGGATGGTGTGGCAAGGTTGATTTTCACAAGAATTCTTCTGCTCGGATCTGAAAACAGAACAATCATCCTTTAGAGATGAGAGTTGTGCTTGAGATTTCTTTATCACCCTGGAAGATGGTAACCTGAATATCTTGAACTGATTTTGTACTATTGTATCACTCAGAGATTCGCTTGAATCTTTCAGTCTCTTATCGGTGAATGCTTGTTTCCTGAATTGTGTAAAGCTCTCGTGCTGTTGAATCTGTCATGACACCCCTGGTAACCAGTGGGACAGCTCTTTGCTGTCAACTGTAAACGGGTTTTCCATATCTTGGAAAGTGATCAAAGTTTTTACATCTTTCTGAAATCTGGGGACCATTTCATGATGCTTTGCCTTGATTTGGTCATCATCACTGAACAAAGTCTCATACTCTTCCAGCATTCTCACTACTTCTGAAGTGCACGTGGACTGGGAAAGAGGTCTGTAGCTCCTCCACTCTCTTTGATTACTTCATTCATCTGCTCCTGGGCCTGATCTATGGTAATTGAACTGAACATATTGGATGATTTGTGAACAGCAGTGAACTCCTTGTAAAGATCTATTTCCAATCTGACCATTTCACGTATATGCACAGGCAACCATCTGGCATAGTTGGTGTGATCCAGGACAAAGAGCCACACAGCCATCTGCTGGGGAACCTGAAAGTACTGCTTAGTCACCAGTTCTGATGGAGAAGACAAACCGAAGCATGATGAGTTGAAACTCAAGCGGGGTGGACCAGTACTTGAATTGTGGATGCTCGCCGATTTCATGCTCACACCACTCACTGAAGGTGAGGTCTGAATTGGTTTCAATGTATGCTTCATATGTCATCTGACACATTGATCAATGCTGCTGCAGCGGCCAGATGAGATCAGTTGAAGATGGCATCTGCTCGGCCAGATGTAGTCACCTCTGCCTGAAATCCAGTCTCCAAGCAGTTTTACAGAATTCATGAACTTCTGGGTGCTTTCAGATATTTTGATATGGCGAAAAGTGGCTGAACACAGGGGCTGGTTTGGGGTTTAGATGTTTATTGGCCATCACATTCATTGCGTGCACCATCACCTCTGTGTGAGCACTTTCATAGAACAAGTACAATAGAGCCAAAGTATTCACTGGGATAGATTGCAGTCTGTTGTGACCTGAAATGCAGCCCATGAAATAAATTAATCTTCAAGGATATCCTTCTCCAACAGGACTTTGACCTCACGAAACCACTCAATCTGCTGGTCTCTTGGATTAGTCAAGACATTATTTCTTATGTTGACAGAAAACTGGGATGGGGGTACTTTTGGTTCTGATAAAGCTGAAACAGGATGTATCTGAGTAGAATTGTGGCAGATTTTCCGACCCATGTTCAGCGTTATTTTCTGCCTAGCCATGTCATATCTCTTGAACTGTCATTCATAAATTGAAGATAAACTAAATGTTCAACTTAATACTCAAGGCACCCCTTTTTTCATAATTAAAACGTATCGAAAGGCGATAACTCCTATCAAATGTCTCCTTATCTTATTTTGATCTCCACATATCCTGGTTCATTGGCTGAAACTTTCATAATTTTGTCACATTTTGCATGATTCTTACAATATGTGACCCTTAACAGCTGGACTAATCTGTGCGAGCTTTTAATACTCCAATATTATTATTAATAATGTTGCTAACACTACTAAAGTATCGATGATTTTAAAATTATTACACTGATCATGAGAGGAAATATGCTTGAAAATCAGCTTGTCTTATCCCAGGCCAGTTTGTGGCAACGAGCTAAACCAGCTGGTCACTTGGAATACAATCTGATTTGTCAATATTTGATTCGAATTATACTTGCGGGCACTGCCATTCACTCATTCGTTTTTGCGACAATCATCGTGACATACCAGTCACGAGAAATGTTGTCAAGACACAACTCAGATGCTTCGTGTCTTTCTCAAGGACATTAGTGCGTAGTGAACATAATCTGTGTTAGCCAGAACTCAAACTCACTTCTATGCTGAAAACCGTTACGCCACTCTGCACTTTCTTGTCAGTCTACAATCATATGCGTATTAACAGTATTATAATTATAAGTGTATTTTGGTGCGTTCTGTATGTCTCAATATCATACTGGGTTGTTCTACAGATCATTTCTAAAAAAAACTAAAAAAAAAACAATTCACTAGCTTCTTGAAATTTAGTATACTTTAAATTGTTTGTATATTATAAGTAGGCGAATCTTTTGAAACCAATACTTTTCAAGAACGATAAACCGTGTTAGAAAAGCGGTGCCGGAAGAGATAGCTGTCCATTGTATATTCCTGGAAGAACAGATGTTTTCTTTCCACTCCGGTGATAACATCCGGGATCATGATTTCTTATGCTTTTTAGCATCTTTACTCTGAACGGAAACATGATTGTTCATACAGATGAAACTGTTTATTATAATCACGGTTAATGTTATCAAACGGTTGTTATCAAAATCAGTCGGTCACAAACACTTTATTTAAAATGAATTAAAAATTATTTTAATTTTATTAATTTTTCATAATGTAAAGTTGTTTATAACAATGATTTTTAACAATGAATGTAAATTTATAATAATGTGAATTATTCTAATTTTTGTTTAATGTTATCAGCCGGATATTGCTTCCTCTGAATTTGACAAGTCGTGCGTGTTTCGTTTGTGATACGAAGTGCAGACTTTTCACTCGGAAAAATACCTTTGAATATCTTGCATAGTATACGGTATGTTATAATCTTTTCAGTTTCTCAGCACATGCGAGTGAAACTCAGTGGTAGAACATTGGATTTGAGACAGCGAGACTACAAGTTTCAAATTCTGCTTTCAGGTGAGTATTTTGAAGCCCACCAACCAAGAAAAGCATAAAAAATAATTTAAAATCTTTTAAACATTGCAAGATGAAAAAATCATCGCCTGGTGCAGGAGTTTTGAAGCGCAGAGATATTTTTCAAAGAGATTTATTTTCAATTGTGTATAAAAGGTAAAACTAACTTTGGACCATATTTTTCGTGTTACTAAATGTAGATCAGCTTAGGAAATATCCCAAGAATATCTGCATAGACTTATAAGGGTTTGGTATTTATAGCACTGCCAGACCGATATATCGGACTCGATAACGTAGCCAAAAACACTACACGGGCGATTTATCGACTTTAAAAACTGAAGAAACCTACGTTGACAGTTTTGGTTGACGGTAGTGTTTTTTGCTATATGGTCAAAAGGGCCATAGCGCTAAATGGTTAAATAACACCACGCAGCGGTGTAGATAATATAATTTAATTTTATGTAACATTAAAATTTTGAAAAGTAGTGAACGTCGCAAGAACTGGCGAAACACCTTGATCTTTGCAGAGTCAGCAGAGATCAGAAATAAAGAGTCAGCTTCCGGTGAGAATCGAATTCTCACCGGAAGCTGACTCTTTATTTCCGATCGCGCGCTTTACTTGTAGCCGTAGAATGACGGTCCGAGTTATAAGTTGTAATGAAAACAATTGGAAATTAAGATGAAGGTAAAAACGTGTCAAATTTAATAAAGAATATTGTGTTAAAATATTTCATCCAATAAATAATAGAAGTCAGCAGAGAGTTTTGCACTTTAAAATCAAGCTAAAAGGAAAACGTCTCGACTCATGTGTGCTTTTCTTATACAATCATTATGAGTTTGAATAGGATGTGACAAATTAAAATTACCCGACCGTAGATTAATGATAATCCTGAACAACAATTAAGCGTTTTTGTTTTCTTTTTAAATTGTAATACTAGGCTCTTTGGGATTGTTAAAATGGACTAGGTTGTAATGAACCAATAAAATATTCGTCCACAATATTCGCTCTACTAACGTATTGAGCCTTTTCCGGTTGGAAACAGGTCTAAATTAAAAATTATGCAGAAAAACTGACGCATAATTGGAAATGAGTATATATATATATGTTATAGTTGTGTGACTTAAAGAGGGAATGAGCTCCGCCACGTAACCTCCCTTGCCCTAGAGATGACATGAAGAACTTAATATAGCTCCCGGTGAATTTTCTTGATCCAAGCAAATGCCGTCATATCATGTTGGCACAACTTGTTTGTTGAAAGGTAACTGATTTCATGTCCCAAACAAAACTGGTGGTTCATGTTTGTATCACTAAATGCAAATTCACAAATCCGTTTTGTTTTTTTCCAAAACCGGGATTGCAAAAATAATGCCAGACACATCGATATTCTTTTCAACAAAGAGTCTGGACGAAATTACAAAGGGCTATTTTTAATTCCTTTGAATGCCTAACTTCTTAACAAAGAGCTCGTAGATGTTGCTTCCAATTTGGTAAGATTTATTTCATTTTAATTATAATCCTAGAAAAGGCTTATAATTGAGCTATAAGGATCGTTAGTGGTTTCAAGTACATAAACACCAGGTGATATTTATCGTCTGGTGTTTATGTGCTTGATGTTTACGGGTCCAAGAAAAAGCTGAACTGTTACAGTATCGAGCCTCTGTGCCTATGACATAAGTAGAGTTGATTCGTTAAGGAGCGTTTTCTTTAACTGCTAAGTAGAATCGAGTGATGGGATGGTTCGTCAGAGATGTATTAGAATTGTCAATATCAAATTATTTGACTTCAAGTGATCTAGCAAGACTCTAGGACTTCTCATGCTGAAAAATCGGTTGTGTCCTGTATCATCATAGGTATAGGATTATATCTGAAAATATAGTGTGACCAGTCTAAAAAAACTTGAATCCGACTGATGCCATAAACGTCTGCAGGCCGTTTATTGATTTCTCCACTTGTTTTTACCAATTGAATATCGAAGATTGCAACTTACAGTATGGAATGCCTTCTAAACGAGGCGGTCAAGAGTATTTCTATGTATGCAGCTACTACTCAGGACATTATCAAAAAGTTTATTTCCGTTCGTTCTAAGTACCGTTATAGCTCCTTTTGAAATTCTGTGAATCTATTACAAGCGTTATGTAAGCTATGACTTTTTTTTTTTCGCGCTTACTGAGCCACCCATATGTGCATGCACACTCTCACAGACAGCCCAGATCTGAAAAGTTTCATATCATTTATTGCTTTATATTGCGCAATAGCAAAATTATACAGCGTTTATGTAATCAACAGAAATTAATATTGCTCTAATAAATTGCAAAAACATCACCAATTTCTATCATAAACAAAATTAGTCAGTATTTTGTATGCTTATATTCTCACGGCTAAGCAAGCGATAAACAATTAATTGTATGTAGGCAGACATTTCTATTTCATATAGACTTTTGGGAGAAACTTTCTCTTGCCTACAATATCAAAGTGTTTCTATTTCTTTTCTCTTTCCGATAAGAGAGAACATTTTCTAATCTTAGTCATTTAGTTCAGTATTAAATAATTTTCAAGGCTTATCTCAAGCTGTTCTTATGAAGTAAGTTCACTTTTAATTTTAATATTTAAAGAGACGCATTTGCAAAGTTTTATGCAAAGCAACTTGATAGTTTGTTAATCTTTTTACAAACGGCTAACCATCCTGATGGACACATAAACAACTAGGGTGTAATTTTCAACTAGTACCTGCGGAAGGCCTAAATGGGGTATTTGGCTCCCAATAACAGATCATGGATTTGAACTATGTATTTATTGAATCCTACCTTATTTCAAAATCATCACCATCATGAACTCTTGAATCACATTTAATTTAAATATAGGTGGGGGGGGGGTAATAAAAGATAGGTGAATTATAGTAAGATAGGTAGGTAGATATATAGAAAGATGGGAATCAGATCATTATTATGTGTTAACGCGAAAGCAGACCCAACAATATTACTAATTATTCCAAAAATTAAAAAACGTGTTAGTTTAACACCCCCCCCCCAAGGTCTATTGAGCATGCATACCGAAGATGGTTGGACTGAACCCATGTTTAGGTGGTTTCTATAGTGTGACAGACTGATACCACCGAATTATATATTTTTCTTTGTACAATAGATTGCTCCTGTTCTTCTTGGTTATATTGTTGCTATGAATATACTTTTAACGGCATATAGGAATGCATCCTTGTGAAAATTGAGGTGTACCTTATGCTATATAAGGTGCACCTCCATTACAGCAGGGGATATTCAACGAAAATATATCTGAGTCAAGACTAAGTATTGGTTTACGAAAAAGGCCAACTTTCACATATAGAACGTCAGGCGATTGTTTAAAGTGCGTCCTATGTGTTGTCAAATAACCATAATAAACTTGTGTGGTCTTGAATGCGCTCGAATTTTGCAAAGTTTGTGAATCTGAAACTGCATCAGTGATTGCTCAATCTGTCATAGGCTATTTCTTTTTATTTGAACGTAGATTAGTTAAGAACATTAAGCTACAGGCATATCCACAGCGATTTATTAATTGTTATTATTTTGTAAAATACTGTATCTGGATTGTAGCCAATGATAAAATACTCTACTAATATGCTGTACAATCAACGTGGAATCTGACTCTTCCCCTGGTAATAACTGAACCTGTGCGTTGGCATTAAAAAAGAGTGTTAAAATGCCAGTGAAGGCATTGCACTATTAGCAGCACGTGCAGATAGATGATGAGTAATAATAGCCCATTGTTAATTATCAGATGTAAAGAAAGGAGAATGGATTCAGGAGAAATACCCATGTATCCACAAAACAAGAGAGTAGTAATTCAAAGTAAGTAGTTAGACAAAAGAGTGTGCATGACAAAGAAAGAATGCAGATGGATAAGTTTGTTGTTTCTGGGTTGTTGGTTTTTTTTATAGAAAAATAGTATATAAAGAGAGAAATATGGAGAAAATCATAAGAAAAAGAAACAAAAGCTATCAAAGGGAGAAAGAGAAGATAAAACCGAGAGGAAGAGAATTGTATGACAGACGACAAAGGAAAGAAAGAGAAAGTGTGTGTGTGTGTGTGTGTGTGTGTGTGTGTGTGAGGGGGGGAGAAAGGTGGATGAACGTGGGAAATAAAATAATTATAAGCGAGAAGAACAGCGTAAAATATAAACAAAATACAGGAGAGAATCATGGAAATTATGCTCTCTTGAAAGGACTATTCAGTTTTTCCATGGTGATAATAACAACCTAATACCGGCTGCGAACAGAAATGTGGCATTGAGACGTTTCTATGATTAAGAGATTGTGATATGAACAATTTATGCAATAAAGAATTATGCAAAATTAATTGGCAACTTATTTAGACCGGGGGGCCAACAGCCCCCCCCCCATGATTCTACATTTAGGATACCAAAATGTTCCTTTAGGATGTCCTCTTTCAGAAAAAAGATGTTCCCAAGAAAAAGGTTGGGAAGAACTACCTCATTTGCATAAAATAAAATGGGCGCCAGCACACACCAAAGAAGACAGAATGTCATATCTCGTCTCCCAGTTGACATATCTGAGTACTTTAAAAGGCTAAATCATAGTTTTCAGACATGAGGAATTCAAAAATACACTTCATTTTATCATTTTAAAATAATTGATTTATATAAGTATTTCATGATTTTACAAGAAAATTTCAAGTATAGTTTATAGGCAAAATTGTGTGTATGAGGGGCTCACCGAACCTGAACTGCCCCAAGGTCTAAATCCGGCACTGTATTTAGGAACAGTTATCTTTTCACAAAATATAAACATTGTTGGCGTTTGTAAATTGGAAACGGGACCCTAAAATAGTCATTATCAATTGTAGCGTAATTCAGCCTGGTTAAATCAATAGAATGTTGTGTAAATCGGATTTTGATTGCTGATTAGTCCGTTTGAGGGATCAGGGTGAAGATTACCTCATTGCTGTGCATTTATTAGGTATGTGGCATAATATATTCTAGACTAGTCACGTTTTGGTTTTA
This sequence comes from Architeuthis dux, assembly GCA_006491835.1. Lineage (NCBI taxonomy): Eukaryota > Metazoa > Mollusca > Cephalopoda > Oegopsida > Architeuthidae > Architeuthis > Architeuthis dux. The sequence goes on from VCCN01000403.1 coordinate 2,737,236, forward strand.
AGGCATGTGTTAACAGGTTAATTTGCTACTATATAGATTTATTTTTCAAATTTATCTTGGCATTTGGAAGAAATTTTCGGTGAAGATTTGTCTAAAACCTTTTGCCAAACGTTCTTAGGTAGCGACCACCAGGCGTTTTTCTTTTTAAAAATTATTGCAAAATTGAAATATTTACTTTTAACGTTTAATTTTCGTTATAATTGCAAGGTTAGTCGTGATAAAAACAAAAAATACTTTTGCTATTCATACTGACTAATTGAGCGAAATAAGGCCGTGTTCAAATTGTTGACTAAAAATGTCGGTTCAGCCATAATTCAGATGTGAAAATTTACCCCCCCCCCCAAAAAAAAAGAACATTACCCTAAAATGAAAGTATATTTCCTGAAACATGAAAGATCTTTATATATTCACTATATGATCATGGCAAATTATAGCAAAATCTATCGATTTTAACCATTTAAAACAAAAAGAAACAAAAAAATTTTTTTAACTAAAACTTTTTGTCAAACGTTCCTTTTAGGTAGCCACCACCAGGCGTTTCATTAACGCTCTTTTGAAAAATTATTGCAAAATTGAAATATCTACTTTTACGGTTTAATTTTGGTTATAATTGCAAGAAAATAGAATAAAGTTAGTCTTATAGAATAATAGTTTTGCATATTCATACTGACTGATTGAAATAAGCGAACAATTGGCCGTCGTTACAAACACCATTTTCAAGGTCAAACATCAATCTCTGATTTATTGATTTGATTGACACAATTTTTGCTCATTTTTTATATATAAAATCTTAATAATTACAGCATATCGAAAATGTTTTATCATTTGAAAGCTTTTATAATATAAGTTTCACTAAAAATATTTTACCTAAATCTTTTGCCACATACCTACATTTATATAATCTCTGTATTAAAACAATTTGTCGAATAATAATTATGTTTCCAAAATAGTATAGTATATATTTATACCACTGTGACATGGTAGTCCCACTATTAACTGACTGGCACTAAGAGTAGGAGCATTTCTATAGTGTGTAACCAAGTTGTTAAACACTAGGGTCCTACGTTATAAGGGTTACCCCCTTTAAAAAATAAAAGCTTCTGTTTATCCGATCACACTCGGATTTTACACCTGGAGAAGGCCGAAGAATGGATCGACCGAAACGTCGTGTTAACACAAACAATGAGTTCAATCGTCCGAAGAACCATTTTGAAGGCAAAAGTAGTTAGGGGGACCGCAAGCTGCCCCTTTTCTGCAAATAAAAGTAGGGGGTGTCAACAATTTTTCAATTACCACCTATTCTCTGAGTTATATATAATCTTACAGTCTATAGGAATAAAATTACTCTTAAAACGATAAGTAATCAATATCTAACAGTTTAGTTGATTTTGCTCATATTTAACTTTTTTTTCCACATTACCTTAAGAACACAGATCTATATTAACTCTAGAATGGCCGACGGTTTGTACATACCTGAAACGGCCAAAGTGGCATTTACGACAATTGTTATATCTATATATAGTTCAACCTAATGAAGCAGAAATGGCAATTTTGTATAGATATTCAATAAGCCTGGCATAGAAGAAGAAAACGCATTGTATCAATCTTTTAAATGAGGGGGGTCTCTGACTGCCCTGAAAACAGCATCCGAAATTATGGTATTTACCTGAAATCAAACACAGACCACTGGTGCGGTAGGAAAACCCTTGAAGAAGGGAAGGAACATTTTGATTTGAAACTAGGACAAAAAGACCTTTTTTAAAAAGATGTCTGTCTACGACTTGTGAAATATTAATGTATAATAAATTATTTCATTTTAATCGTTAGATATCTATGTGCGAAACTAGTGCGCATGAATACGTTGCTATATCTGCGTACGAAAGCAGCGCGCCTGAATAAACAAACAGTTCCGTAACTAACACACTTGTGTCAGGTTGTCTTTTGCTGACTGATTTCCTTTTATTGAAATCTGCCTAACCCGGTCCCGCATTGTTTGGTAGAGACTGGTTACGCCGCATTCGACTGATTTGGCCTGAAATAAAAACGTTGAGAATGACACCAGGGCAGAAATCGACGCAGGCAAGACTACAAACATTGTTCACCGAATACAGTGAAGTGTTTTCAGATTAACATTGAAAGTAGTCAGTCAAACTGACTCTTAAGAAAAATAGTTCACCAGTGTTTGTGAAAGCTAGGCCTATATCATATGCCATGCGACCAGCAGACGAAGCCGAATTAGACCGATTGGAAAACCTAGGAGTCCTCACTAAAGCACAGACCTGTGAATGGGCTACGCCGATCATATCAGTGGTGAAACGGTCTGGAGCAGTTCGCATCTGTGGAGATTATAAGTCAATTGTGAATCCGTGTCTGAAAGTAGATCAATATCCCTTGCCCAAAATTGAGGCCATATTCGCAAAGCTAGCCGGTGGTAAACGGTTCACTAGGATTGATCTAAAACAAGCAAATCTCCAAATGGAAATGGACGAGTTGTTGAAACAGTACTTGACCTTGAACACCCACAAAGGATTATATCGACAAAATAGGTTAGCGTTTGGAATAGCATCAAGCCCTGCAATCTAGACATCGTACTATTGATCAGGTCATATCTAACGTGCCAAAAAACAGAGTGCATAATTGACGACATGATCATCACGGGTGATAACGATGATGCTCATTTTCACAATGTGGAACTAGTGTTTAAACCTATCAAAGAGCACAACTTGAGAGACACCTTGGAGACATGTGAATTCTTCAAAGAGAAGATTACCTATTGTGGCCATGATATCACTGCTCAAGGATTACAGAAAAATCCCGGAAAGGAGTGGGCTGTTTTAGAAGCGCCTCAACCCAACAATGTACTTCAGCTTCGACCATCCCTCGGATTAGTGAACTACTATTATCGGTTTCTTCCTAATCTGGCCGCAGAGCTGCATCCACTGCACCGGTTGTTGCAAAAAGATCAGAAGTGGAACTGGTCACCTGAATGTGAGGCAGCATTTCTATATGCCAAACAACTGATTACCACAGACACTGTTAACACACCATGATCCCACAAAACCGGTCTGCGTAGTTCTGAAAGCAACAAGTTGTTCTTTTATCAACGTAAAACTAGATATGTAGACGAGAAACACAGATTTAATATACACAACTAGGAAGGAAAAGATGGGATAGCAGATCACTACTTGTAATATTCAGCTAATTTCAGCCATCCAAATGCAAATAATCATTTACTGTAACATCATGTCCATGATGGGTTACCATTCTTTGTCAGTGACTTGATTAATTTTTGATTTAAGGTATTCGGTGATTTAATGCGACATTTGACGTCAGTGAACAAAAGTTTGTCACTAGCGTTTCAACTTATCATAAAATATGCTGGTTCATAGATAACAATTTTGATGGCAGATGAACCTACTTTGACTTTGATATTTACTAAAATGGATGTAAATACGGGATAGGAAGTGGGGAGAGACCGCCTGCCTTGAAAATCAACATTCGAAATCTCGGCTTTTACCTGGAGTTAAACACTGACCACTGGTATGCAACTACCTCATCCACAGCAGCAGGCACTTATTTACGAAGTTTAGCTCAGTCTGGCACATGGCTACATGAGTGTGGGTCGCTCAGATGAACATACTTTAGGTTTATTATTGTATCGTTAATCGCTGGTCTCTATCGACGGTGACAATGGATGTCGCAGCCATTTTGCAGCGAATGTATGTCAGGTAAATATTGCCTATGTATTCATCCACTCCTTTGTCTGCTATCGTGGTATGTTCTTGACAAAAACATAGCAAAGGAACAGTGCGCAGGGAAAGTTGGATCCATCCCTTTCCCACAGTCATTAGTATGAAAGTGATACAAGCAGTCTCAACCAGAATTCGAACTCGATTCGCTGATCCCATGTTCTGAACAAATAATACACAACCTGGCAAACTTCTGTATATCAAATAACAGGATATATCTGAAAAAGTCTAACCACCTTTTATAATTGCAAAGAACATAAAATAAATAGTTACGAAACCAATTTTCATTTCCACTTCTTGAGATTTTTTCTATTAAAAATATGCTTGTTTCAATGTTATTCAATGAAAACTGATATGAGCTTGATATTAGAGAGTGAAATCTTTCAGTCACCATTCTTATAATGTTTAAATCTCTGTCACTCCCAAAACTTCTTTCTATCTTTGACCGATTGTTTTTACATCAGATTTGAATTAAGATTCGATAATCATATGAGAACCTATTTTTCCGCGTAAACGTTATTTGGTTAAATCAACCGAGTAAACCCATGGGTAAAATCATGTACAAATCCATAAAGATTTGTAGATATCCCTCGTGAATATCGCAGAGACTCTAAACACAATGGTCTGCGAGAGTAGCTTGCTAAACATTGCTCTATGGCAGCTGTTATATAGTCTGGCATAAGATCACAATGCTAAGGCACCTAGTGAAGCTCGAACTAGCAATGGCCTCAAGTTTAACCTGCTAACTATCACTCTACAGCGGAGCTTTCAAAACTTCTTTCATTGGCGACACACTTTTCAAAAATAAATTGTTTTGCGACACATTATGTAAGTTTGGTTTTTTGGGGGGTTTTTTTTTTACTCCTTAAGTATTTAACCCCGTGTACGGGTACTTCAGCTAGTGTGCGTATATATATATAAAAATTTCGTACTGATTGACAGAAAAAGAGAAGGTATTTATTTGCTATTTCACGCGAGCAAAATGTTACGCACAAGTCAAAATATTGCTATATCGTAACATTTGTTGACATAATGATTTGAAATGTTTTACAGTTGAAGCTTCGTCAATAACTTCATATATTCTAAAATTCAAAGTTATTCTCAAAATTAATAAGGTTGTTTATAAATCCATTTTAAAAATAAATTTGGTCTATATTTTATACGAAATCTAAAAATAGGCAAACGCAAGTGTGGTTATTTTTATTTGGGCTGATAAGTAAACGTTCTTTCAGCTTCTAACTCATTTTTGTAAAAATCAATATCGAAGTCCAGTCATCTTTCTGCAACAGAAAATATATTCATCGGAAGAATAATCCTAAGTATTAATAAAACATCGTTCGTGGCAATTTCCTTAAAAATCAAAAATTGTCATCGATTGCGTAGATGGGCAGACAGAAACGCATACAATGTTTAAAATGCGTGATGTTGTAGCAACACGAAATAAAATGAATTCCTAAATCAATCTAAACTGGTATTCAGTATTTTACAAGTGGCATAAACGTTAATATATTATCTTTGTTTGAAAAGGGTTTTCCTTCACTAGTCTTCAAGAGACTCGAATGTGTCAAACTAATCCGATGAACTTGGGACTCTCTAAACTTCAGTAACATGTTCTGCTTTAAAGCTACATCCAGGGCCGGATTAAGTGAGGGGCATGTGGCATATGTTATAAAGGGGCCCCAAATCTTTTAAAATACACAAATATTAAAACACAACTTTTACATGCAAAATAATTCAATTTTTTCATTTTCTATACAGCCAGATAACACAATTATTTTGACATTGGTGATAGTATTACTTTTCGTTTTGATCTGTGTGCAGTGGCTATGACTTCAGTTTCAAATACCTTCATATTTATGTGTCGTATATGTATAACATAGATACCACACTCCCATTAATCATTGTATTAAGATAACTCCAATTAAAGGTGATAATTGGCTAACATCTCTAACCGTAAACATCCAGTCGTTCATAAAAGTTGAAGGTAGTATAGAAATAGAGCGAGTGCAGAATCAGAATTGATAGCTTGCAAACCTTTAGCACGGGCCCTTGAAATTGTGGGGCCCGTAGCTTTTGCTACATAGTTAATCCGGCACTGCCTACAACCACTAGTTCAATGTAAAGAAAACACACGTACAAAGGATGGGGATGGGGAAAAGGGAAAAGACAAAAATAATATCATGTCGATGGTAATTAATTAGAAAGAATAGAGATGAGGTGGGAACCATATTTTTCCAACACTCGTGTGTTACACCTATTTAAACTTTTACCAGCAAATATATATATATCCCCGAAACAGTCCCATGGCAACAACTGATGATCCCTACAAGAAATGAATTATATCTATAATATAAGATCTGATTATGGGTAAAACCTAAATCCATCTAAACATCTCCTATTAAAAGTAATAGTGACAAATTGACATACATGACAATTGAACAAAACAGAACATTAAAACATTTCTGTAGGAAAGATATTTAGTTTTTTAAATCATTTATCGGTGTAACACACTGAAGTTTTGAGATTGTAAGACTTGTGTAAATGTAAACTTA
>VCCN01000403.1:2766721-2780253 GCA_006491835.1 Architeuthis dux
AACCAACACAGCTAAAAACAGAAAATATCAAACTAACACAAAGAGCAGCAAATACGTAATAGTAGGGTTAAGTTTTAGATATTACTAATGGAGTCAGGTAGTAATTAACCTAACGAATTTAATCAAACCTCGTTACAGACTCTTGCACTTGCCAGAATCATACATTAATGGGCCGATGTTAGGTGTTTGCCCGGGCCATCAATCCGCCCTGCCGTAAACCCATAATTTTATAGATTAGAATCTGAACATTAAGTGTAAACATTTTTTGGGTGAGCATCATTAAAAAAGGCCGATATTACAACTCTTTCAATGAGGGGGTGGGGGTTATGAGTCCGGTATATCAGTTCCATAATATAGGCATTAAATTACAACGTAAAGATCAACAACAAAAACTGAAATGTTAAATGCTAGATTATAAAGAGCTAGAAAATATAAAATTATAAAATACTACTAGTTTGAAGGACTGGTTGGTACGCTGGTGTGATGGTTGCTGGATGTAGATGTGGATGTGAGAATTTCTGGCTCTGGGAAGGGCCGTTAAAATTAATAGACCACAGAATGAAAGGGGCTGTTACTGGATAGGTTGCTTTCGTGTGTAGAGGTAAGACTTTGTTGTTTAGCCCTTAAAAGGACTGATTGTATTAATGTAGGAGAAACTTTGTTGATTGGCCCTGAAAAGAGACGTTATGCATTAATAGACCACAGTGTAGAAGGGGATATATAGTCCTGAGAAGGACTATTGTATTCTGGAACACGTAGGCACACGTGTTGCTGCTTTAAAAGGTGTTTTGGGGTCGTCCACCATTGTAGATAGATTTGTAACGTACACATACGTGTGTTTGCACTTACACACCCCGGTCAACAAGTCAAAACACTTAACTTTATTTCTTAGGAAAATTGTGTGTCATCTTGTCTGCTAGTGCTTTTAGATAATATAATAATGTACTTGACTCGCAACATGATACCCTTTGTAGACAATAAGTCTGGCAAACCCTTGTATTCTTGTCACCTTACATTTCATCGTGGAACCTTTGACGATACCCAGTTCACCGGCCGATATTTCGACCAGCCACACATCCACCACCCACCTCTTACTATAAGAAACTATTCTTCAATCGTTGTTTTGTTGTCTAACAAAACTATGATCTGTTCCACTGAGACGCGCCTCTCAACTCTGATTATGTACGTACACATTCATGCATGCACACACACTCTCTTAACATCAACAAACTAAGGACACTTTACTAAATAGTATACGAACTCTTTAAATGCATTCTTTCTTCTCATCAGCTGAGAACTACTTTTTGTTATATCTTCTGTAATGAATATACTTCTTATTATCGTCGCCAAGTATTTGTATTCTTATTGCGTTATTTACCATGTGCAACATACATGTATTTCATCCCTTTTACTACGGCAGGAACCGACAGAAAAAGAAAGATTCTTTCTTACGCATATCGCTAACATTTACCTTTTCTTTCTTTAGTCTCATCAGCATGCTAGCTTACTATCGACAGTACTAACCATTTAGGCTATAGGCACTATTACTACCGCTGCTACTATTAGCTTTCTTTTTACAGATTCGCTGGCACGTCGCAAGTCACGTGACGCAAATGGAGCGTGTTGGTTGGTCGATCATTTCCAGGAGCTATAGGGGAAGAAAGCTTACGCTGCCATGTTGGTTTTGGCGCGGAAATACAAACAAAAACACGCGAGTCGTGTCAGGAAAGAAAGCAAACAACGACGTACATTTGTAGATAACAAATGAAAGATTCATTTAATAAAAGGAGATACGGAGACATGTCGAGTGAAGGAACAAGGCCGAACATAAAGATTGGAAAAAAGCTAAATATAAAGATTGGGGAAAAGTATGCGTGTTGAAACGATCGTAGAGTGAGTTAAGCTCACGAAAGAATGAGGAGATAGGTATGTACTAGTTTAGAGACGAAGATCTGATCCCTAGGCGACTAAGGGAAGCTAACAGTTTAGTCACGGTACGGATGGAGTTTACAAGCGTGTTTGTCTGAGGCGAGAAATGTGTTTGATTTCGATCGCGCGGTTGACAGAACACAACTTGCTCTCGGCGTATGTGACGAACAAAATACAGGAGAATTAGCTTGCGGAGAAAGAAGTGGAAAGGAAGCTAGACGAGAGGTTTGTCTTAGATAGCCAAGCCATCAATTGAGGCGAAGTGGGGCAGACATGTAGATTGTTCGCCGAAAAGATTAGTTGGCTAAGGTAACTGGAGACAGAGATCGCTAGCTCGAAGGAGGAAGTGGTCGCCAAAATAGGGATAGAGATAAACGGGTACAAAGAAGTTAACTGAAAGAAAAGGTTCAACGTATGTACGCTTAACAGACAGGCCTACGACGAGAGGAGTCGCCGAAAAGTGAGATAAAGTTGGGGCGTTAGCGCCTGGTATTTCTAGTAACCACAACCAGCAGCAGCAGCCAGCCGTGACGTCAGCCGAAAAATAGAAGTCCTTAGTTTCGTATTTCATGGCATGGAGCCATTACGTAGCAAGTAGGCTCTAAGGCTGTTACACTACTATAAATTACTACAATAAATGATACAACAGTTCTGGGAGCTAAATTCAGCCTACTCCTAAAACCGACCACTAAGGATTTGGGAGTTTGATGATTTGAAACATTTAAAGTATTATTAATTTATTCAAAATGCCCATCGAGGGGTTGTTATGCAACTGGAGTATTGTGATGTGTATGTTCGCAAGGATTTACAGCGATCCCTTGCTTTGCTTAGTGTCTCTCATCTCTAATTACTTACTACACAGTAACATTTCTCCTCTTAAGTATTGCAGTATTATAAACATAACTTCAGAAGAATTTATTGGGGCTGGCAGGATTTAGCTCCTAGGACGGTACTTCATCCCATTGGCTCACGCTTTGATTACAAAAAAAGCCTTATTTTAATAACAAACGCTAAAAAAGAAAATAACAAGAAAACCCATCGAGACTATATATATATATATTTACAGGTAGACATTCAATAACTGAATTCACAGAATAAAGTTGAAATCTTATAATTGTGACCTTATTAAATTTACTTGCTGACATATAAAAACAAAAAGGGAGCAAAGGTCATAGGGGCGTACTCCTAATTGAAAAGAATTGTTGTTAGAACACAACCGGGGGTGAAAAGTTTCGCCTGGGGCGAATGGAAACCTTTGCGCAAATTTCAAGTCTTGCCTAGGGCGCATAAAACCCTTGCGCAGGCCCCCAACCTGTTAAATTACTATGAACTTTATTTTTTCAATTGCAGTTCACCAAATTGAAAAATAAAGTCTGTAATTTCTGAAGTAATAACATTTAAGTAAAAACCAGGGAGGCACACGGACAATAAAACATTTATTACATTTCAGTAGTTCAGATTATTTTGAATATTTGATGAGGTTTGACGACGTCAACATTTTCAAAATCTTTTTCATAAAGCTTGAAGTAAACCCAGAATATTGTTAATCTGCATTGGCATGGCAATACGAAATTATGACAAACCATTCTTGTGGTTGAATAGATAACCATCTATTTTCCTAATTCATGGGGATTTATAGTGGAGCTGCACTATCATTAAGGGCTTGATATAAATGGCTTTTGTTGTTGCCAAACAGAAGAATTAGAAAACCATTTGTTCGTTTCTGCAATGAGAAACTCAGTTTTTTTGGAATATGCTGAGAATAGGTATGGGAAATTGCTAACTGCAATGATGGTACTTAGATTCAATTTCAGATTTACAAAACCATTTTCCACCCTAGGAACATTCATCTTGTAACTACTCCTTACTGAACTTCTGTTTGTTCATATTGTTCAGATTTACTATATCTCAAAAATATAATTAATGGAAGGAGATTCATAAAATTATATATTTTTTAAATGAAACTCAACATACCTGTTCCCGTTCGATTTTCTTTCTCTTCTCTTATTTTACAAAAATGTAATGCTTGTAAAATCTTCTAACTATTATTATTCTCTACAAATGTTACAACGGTTATACTTTTTACGCCTGCCAGAAAACAATTATATAATGTAATGCTTTCATGCACACCAGATGTAGATAGAAATTTAATGGTTTTTAAAAAAAAAAAAATATCAAACAAAAATATTGATTTTTCAGATGTCTACTTTGTACCGTTAAACAAAAAGGACAAAGTAAGGATCCGGTTAAGCATTATACTTACATTGTAAATCCCCCCCCACACACACACACATACACGCAGAAAAATTAATTTTTTATAAAAATTGAAAATTTCTTTAAGAAATGAACATAGTATGGTGTGTATAAAAAGTACATAAAAGGTTTTGGGACCGCAATATTTAACTTGTACCCTTACGTTTTCTCCATGCTGGAACTTATTTTGGCTCTCACCTTCAAGACCTGGAGGCAAGGATATCATTAATTTGATTATACAATTGATAACTTCTGACATAGAATTACATAAACAGACACCTACAACTCGGGTCGATTTAGAGATAGATTATATTGGTCCATAGAGGACTTAACGTTAAATTATACATAATAACTTTATGAATATTTCACTTTGATTTGGAATTTTCTTTTGTTGAAAATGATAGCTGAAAACAAAAATAGAAGGGCCCAAATAAACGTTATGCACCCGGCCCATCACTGTCAAATTCGGCCCTGTCAGTTGCACAGAACTATTGAAACTTTATTGTATGACGGCCAGTGCCGGTTTAAGGCGTTCGGCGGCCATAGGCACTGATAGAATGTTGGTCTCACTAATGTTTCAAATTGTATATATTCTTACAATTTTATGATATTTAAATTTCTTAAATAATTTGAAGTATACTTTTAGTCGGCCCCAAATTTCTCGTAAGCCCTAGGCACTGTGCCTATTTTTCCAAATTGATAATATGGCCCTGATGATGGCCCACTATGAAATATATTTGACTTATGAGGCACAACAACTGTAAAAATGAAACGAATTAGATAAAAAACACCACCGTAGTCAATGAACTGTTATATCAGCCTACTGATATAAATACTCATAACCCATTTGTCCTTTCATCTGTTGCTAAAAAGATTGAGATCAGACAAAATCAAATCCAGTGACAAAGCCACTAGATCGACAACTCTGTGGTGGGTGTGATGCATACATAAGACAGGTACATGACACGTCAAAGTCTCGAAATACATGTTACCATATTTGGACAAATGTATGCAATACACTATTGTAATGTAGTACACAGTTTGAGAACAACAAGCCTACTGACTGTGCGCTAGGCGGCACCGGCCCACTAGGATTTGGCCCAATCCGAACATTATTAGTGTGATCGACCCCCCCCCCCTCAACCTGTGCCAGAGGTGAAGTACTGTTAAGTCACTAAACAGTAAATAAGTAGCATAAAAAATAATAAAAACAGGAAAATAAAACTTTATTCATGACATAATGAGAAAGTGAAAAATACTGAACATCTTTTAATAGGGTAAGAAACATTTTGAATTCTATTTATAATAAAAAGAATTTACTCGAAAAGGTGACCCATTCCACCTTATCCTCATGGGGCATAATGGGTCAGAGGGGTAGGGTTTTAAGGCCTATTTTGTTCGAACTTTAAAAATAGCTACTTTTTGGTACTATATGTCATTTTGTAAATAAGAGCCATACTGTTCTAATCCACACATAAAAAGTTTTAAAATCTGAACAAATTTTTCATGACGTTTGTTTGTTTTGTTTAACGGCACATCGACCCTTTAGTGCCGGATTCAGTAGGGGGAAGGGGGATCCCATGTCCCCGTAACTAGAGATTTGAGGGGGGAGAATCCCAAATCCCTGTCACTGAGACAAATGCCACGAGGACCGGGATAAAGGGGAGGGGTGGAGATCCCAAAAGCTTCTCAGGACGAATCCTGAGAAGCTAATGGTGATCGCCTCCCGACCATCTGGCCAAGATATCCCGTGCAACTTCTCCCAGGACGATACCCGAGCATGCCACAAGGACCGTGGTTCTCTGAACTTCGAGGCCATGGCGGTTTCGAAGAACAGATACTACATGTTGATCCTAGCCAAAAGGCCGCGAAGCTTTATTTATTTACCTCCCCACGAGGGCAAATTCGACATGAATTCTTTGTAATGTGGGGGTTCGGCCTGCACGCGAACGTGCAGAGGGGTGGGAATCCCAAGTCCCCGTGACTAGGGACCTGAGGGGGGAGAATCCCAAGTCCCTGTCATTGAGACAAATGCCCCGAGGACAGGGATTGGTCCCAAAAGCTCCTCAGGACGGATCCCGAGTGTGCTAACGGGCTGACCGCCTCTCGACCGGCTAGCCAAGATATCCTGCGCAACTTCTCCCAGGTATCCGAAGATACCCGAGCATGCCACAGGATCCCCGAAGGGCCGTGTTTCTCCGAGCTCCGAAGCCATGGCGGTCTCGAAGCGCAGATACTAAACTTTGTCCTTGGCGCGTTATCAGCCGCAGCCAAGATATCCTGCGCAACTTCTCCCAGGACGATACCCGAACATGCCACAGGACCCCATACGGGCCGTGTTTCTCCGCACTTCGAGGCCATGGCGGTTTCGAAGAACAGATACTACACTTTGATCTTAGCCAAAAGGCCGAGAAGCCTAATATGTTTGTGTCATGTCTACACACACAACATGCCACCGTGTTTGGAAAAATGTATACACACACAACATGCAAAATACACACATACGTATTTCCGATAAGTCCTGCTGCCGACACTTTGCAACATATGCATCTAAGTTTTGTCAAAATGTAACCTTCTGGTGGTGGATGGGATTGTCTGGCGTAAACGATTAGGCGTTGGCGTTCTGGAGGGAGCGTTTAGGCGATATCGGATTTGGCTTAGGACGTTTTGGCGTTTGGAAAGAAATGTTGATTGATTCATCATTATTCAGAGTTGAAACTTTAAAAATCTTTAAAGATATAAATGTAACTATACTGAAAAATAAAACATTTTTTTCATTTGTATGCTACTACCGTCATCTTAATATTTTTGTTGCTTTTTAATTTTATCGCAACTTAACTTAGCAACAAAAATATTAAGATGAAGGTAAACATAAAAATGAAAAGAATTGTTAATAATTTACAATACTTTAACAGATTTAATTTATTCATTTATTAATCACAAAAATATAATGTAATGTAGTTTTGTTTAGATCAGGGCTTCTCAAACTTTTTCCATTTACTCCTTTTAATGATACAAAATTTCAAAATTTTACGCGACACACCTCACTCACTAAAAACATTAAGTAGTACACTAGTACTACCAAGACTATATATAATTAGTCTTTAGCTGTCATCTAATAGTAACTTAACTACAAAAAATGTCAAATTGCAACGTATTTATAATCTATATTATGTTTTACGGTGTTTTTTTTTTGTTTTTTTTTTAAATTTTTTTGTTTTTTTTAAAATAAATTACAAAAACGTTATTTATTTACATTAAACAAATATTTCCGCTAATAATTTTTAAAAGAAAGCCAAGCCACATAATATATTTCTTGCTTTTTTAAAAAAAATAACTTTATCGGGTAGTTTTTTTAACCTGAAAGTCAAAAAAGCAAAAAACGTATAATGCGAGAAATTTAATATAAAAAATCTGGGTCAAAAATGGAGGTTAGCGTCATACTCGAGTGTAAAAAAAAATATATATATATTTTTTTCCGTAAAATAACAGATATATTGTAATTAAAACTGTCCATACAGACAGATTTACAAATAAAATAATGTTCTTAACGATCATCGCCAAATGGGCAGACGCCAGAACGGCTTCGCCAAATAGTACCAAACCCCTTCTGGTGAGACGTCAGGATTTCTTTAAAGATTTTATATTTATTTCTGTCTTCCTGCTGGACTAGCCTCACCCTACCCCAACCCCCACCCCTGGCTCCGCGGATGTGTGTAGTAAAGTGATGCCATTGTCTCGGGTATGTGGATTGTGGCTCGGTTTGTGAAACTGATCGCTGTTGTGTCACTAGTTGGTTTCGGATGTTGTAGTCCGTAAAGATTATAGTTATTGAGGTCAAAAGCCGGGTCGACATTTTGTATAAGCTGGGTGTTTTTTAGGTAAGAAATTGGCGTGCGACGTCCGAATCGAGGAAAGCATTTTTTTAAATGCTTGTTGTGTTGTGTATAATGTTTTTGTTCACAGCTTCCCGGTGGTGTTATTCACAATGATTGAGTTTCTGCTACAATGATGCAGATTCGTCCATTTCCTAGATAATTTCGTAACATTTCCAAGACGTCTCAAACGACGTCGTTGAATCTAGAACAATTATTCACGTTAAAACGCCGAGTATCACATTTAAAAGGTTTAACCTTACGAATGTTAACTGAGTAAATGATCTGAAAACGCCATTGCTTTAAAGCAAAAGGTCTTTTAAAAAGATTTCTATTAGTTACAGTCAGTCTGCTACTTATAAGAATCTTTGATATGTCCCTTTTGTGAATCTTAGCAATACTTTTTTTTCCCGTCTGACTATATGCCAGCGATAATGACTCAGTCGGGTTGAATAATCTTCTGTTGTGCTGTTTATCTATCCCGATATGGTTGTGGCTGTGGGGGCAAGACTGTATTACTTACTTACTGACCGATAAAAAAGCACCTCTTGATTTAAAAGAATGAAAGGTTAATGTCGCCTATATTTACAACCACTTATTATCACATCTACGCACTTGACTGTATTTATCTATATCACGTGATCCTCCTCACTAACTCTCTCCAGCCTCGAACTGCTACTTACATTCAGATGGACAGGATGAAATTCCCATCTAACTAAGCCAATAGTTCTTAAACGTAGAGGGGTTCACTGTTCTCTTGGAGGTAAACCTATTGTCTATGACCGTCAATAATACTCTTTAACTTATACATTTATTTAAATATCAAATTACAACCGTATCGTTTCATTAATTGCTATAAATCAGCAATCAACGGTGGACATGTGTCCCCACCCACTTGAGAACTCTGGCACATTTGAAAGGGACCACAGACTGAAATAAATGAATGTGTCTATCTGTTCGTATTGTATCCTTGTCTAACAGGAGGCCATCGAACCCGAAAGATAGCTCTTAAAGAGGATGTGACAAAAGGTTGAGAATGATTGCTCAAAATGATACCAGCTATGGCAAATTTGATTGACAGACTCTTAGGTGTTACAATCAATTTCTTCATGTGTTTACCAATTCTCAATGTGATGAATAGGTTTCGGACAATGATTTGCAATATTTGGTTTATACTGAGAATCTTAAATTATTACAGGTTGCATTCTTTGCATCAAGAGATGTTGCAAGATCTTACCAACATCATATTGTCCACCGGCAGTCGCGTTGTCCGACATGCAATATACATGCAAAGTGAATATTTGAAATTGGACAGGGAAGATCTCATTACTGATGTATTCCCTGTCCAATTCCCAACAGTGTCATGCTTCACAGCGCTCGTAGTCGTCTTCAAAGTCCCTTTAGTACCTTTCACCATCACATTTGATAACAGTGTTCTTTTTTTTCTTTCTTTTTTTTTTTTTTAAATCTGTTTCATTAATTGAAATATTTCGAGTATAACTGTTCCAAACTTACTCAAAATAGTTTTTCGTGGAAGCGTTTCTTATTTGCGCTGTCCAATACTAAATGACTTGAATCTTGTCAAAAGATTATTCTGTGGTGGCATATTGAAGAAGTTTATCATGTATTATTCTTGTAATGTATGCGGACAATTTTCTCAATATGATTTTATCAAAATAATCAGTGGAGGACTGAGTTCGGTATTTCTTGGGACGGTGGCCTAGATAACTAAAGCGTTGGTTAAAAAGCGTCTGACTGTTGAGTCATCTGTAGGTTGTGGGTTCAATCCCAGGCAGGAGCACCACAACTGAAAAATTAACCACGAAATAATTTCTAGGACATGGATAGTGGAATGAGGACAGTATACCCCCGTGGATCAAATAAAGGGTTCAGTTCAATAGTTGACACCTGAAGAAGGCCGGAGAGTACATCGGCCGAAACGTTGTGAAAATGACAACCAAGATGAGGATCTCAGTCCGAACAATAGTATCAGTAATCAGTGGAGGGTTGATTTTCGTAAGTTAATTTACCTCTGCAGATGAATTTGAAGGAGGTATATGTATTCACTCGTGTATGTATGTCAGTTTGGTCACGCAATATCTTCAAAGGTTCTCAATGAATTTCAATGAAATTTTGTGAAAGGCTGGGCCGTAGCCTACGGAAAAATTGGGGCGGACCCAGGATTTTGTTAAATCTTTAGTGACAATGGTGTTGGCAAAGGTATGCGCTTTTTGAGTACTTTCTAGTTCTTATAAGAATTAACTAAAATCAGCTAAAATATTTGTAGAAAAATTAAAAATAATAATAGAAGCGTTGTTGCTAGCTATTGGTAAAGTGAAAATTGAAACCCCTTGGGTTACGTAATAGCAAACAGCCACTGTTAAGTGACTCGGGTAAAGTCATGTAATATCAGGTGATCTTTTTTTCTCGCCTGATATGGAATGACATGCCTCTGAAATGCTTCGTATGGAAAGAATGTGCATATCAAAAATCATCATTCATACAAATTCTTTCCCAATCCCAACTTTTCCCTGAGTGACTTACCATGATATGATTTCAACATTCTTTTGTTAATCAAGTGACCGTGGTCTTTCACTGAAAACAAGACTTCATCTTTTTTTCACGTTCGAAATTTTGAGCTAACAATCTTTCTTCAGTTTTCCACTACTTGTAGACGAAGTCGTTTCTTTTCACTCCCACCCAATGTTTTTAGCTCGGTCCAGCACTTTTATAAAAAAAAATAGGCTCTAACAAAATTCCTACTTTAATCTAATCAAAAAACCCACGAAGAAAACTCAATTTTAGAGCCAATTAGCACTCAGTTTACCAAGTCGGTCCTTCGATCCTCTCAACTGTCATAAAAACAGTATTCGAGAGAAACAAGTGCTAAAACAGCATAAATCAACAAAATATAACATACATAGTGTTTGAACGCAAGACTGTATATAATCGATACAAAGCCACGAATTAAACAGAGAAACCAGTTCAGTTCAAACAGCAAGAATCAACAAACATAACATACATAGCATTTGAACGCAAAACGGCAAATACAAGCGAAATAAACACGAACAGCATGTATACATCAATAAATTGACAAAGAAACAGTAGCCTGAAGCTTAAAAACGAGGCACTATCGTAGGTTACAAATGAATCGAATTTTAAGCATAAAGTTCAAACTGCAAGAATAAACCATACTAAGTGCCTGTCGTTGCTTCCCTCGACCGCGCTGTTATTCGTTGCTTCCCTCGACCGCGCTGTTATTCATTGCCGTGGAAACAACGGTCCGAATTGAAAGTTGTATATAAAAACAACTGAAATTAAGATGAAGGTAAAAACTAGTCAAATCCAATTAAATAAATTGCATAATTGTTTTACCGTGTTCGCCACTTGACCAATTGTAGAAATAATTCAGGAACAAGTCTCTTGTGGTGTTTAAGAAGCTGAAAAAAGGGGGTGATCTCAAACGAGCGAGGTGAGAATCTCTGATTTTCACGTTCGTATATATGGTGGTAGTGTGTGTGTGTGGGGGGGGCATGTTTTCCTAATTAGCAAGGAACGGAAAAGGCGCCTAGACTAAGTGTTTGGGGCATGTGTTTCTAATTAGATTAGACACTTTTTCGGTCCTTAATCGGAACATTATCTGGCCAGTCGCCGGAGGCAGGCGAAAGAGATCTTTATCTCTTTGCGACTTCCCCGGCCAGGGGTTCTCATCTACTTAAAAACCCATTAGGGAACTCAAAAGGGACCTGTATCTAAGATATTTGTGATTTGTTCGTAAGAGTAAGCCGGACATTTGTGATTTGTTCGTAAGATATTTTTTTTCAGCTACAAAAGGGTACAATATTTCATAAGGATAACATTAGACCGCATGTTTCTTTGGTGATCAGGCAAAAATTGTGACAGCTTGGTTAGGAAGTTTTCACCCATTTGCTATATTCACCAGCTATTGCCCATTTGGATTACCATTTACCCCGGCTTTTACAGAATTCATTTAATGAAAAAAATGTGCCAATACCTGAAAGGCTGCAAAATGCACTTACAGCAATTCTTGGCTGAGAAAGATAAAAAGTTGTAGGAGGATAGAATTATGAAGTTGCCTGAAAGATGGCAGTAGCTCGTGGGACGGTATATATGTTGTTCAATAAAGTCCCCCAAAAGGTCATCAGAGGAGAGGCTCTAGAAGAGGTTGATGAATATATCTAGCTAGGACAGGTAATAAAATTAGAGAAAGACCATGACGCATAACGATAGGTTGGAAAGCATTCGGTATGAATAGAGACCTTTTGAAGAGCACCTTGCCAATGTGCTTAAAGCGTAAAGTATACAACGGTTGCATAATACCAGCCATGACTTACGGATGCGAAACATGGAAATTAACAAAACGAGCTGAAAACCAACTTAGAATAGCACAGAGAGCCATGGAAAGAGCAATGCTAGGAATAACTCTAAGAGATAGAAAAACATCAACATGGCTCAGAGGAAGGATATACAAATAATTAAGCAGCAAAAATGGAGATGGGCTAGTCACCCAGCAAGAAGAGATGACAATAGATGTGGGAAAGGACTAACCGATCGGTGCACATGGGACAGTAAACGCAGTAGGAAAAGACCAGACACACGATGGAGGGGCGAGATAGAAAAGTTTGCCGGTAAGACGTGGCAGAGGTTAGCACAATTTAGGTCGTCATGGAAGGAGATGGGAAAGGCCTTTGTCCAGCAGTGGACTTATAACGGCTGATGATGAAAGTTAATGCCGAAAACATTTTTGGTAACTCAGTAGCATACATAATAACACATAATAATAATATATAATATAATATAATATAATAGCAGCAGCAGCATACATAATACTAGTTTCAGCATGAAGAATGTAAGATTCGTGTTTTTATTTCTATGCAAATATGGAACTGGTTCCTGGCACAAAAAAGAAACTATTAGTCCAACATCTGATAATTTGAAAAGTAACTTGAACTTGAGATTGGACATTTATTTCGAATGAAGTAAAAAAAAAAAAATGTTTTGCAAACATTAGTGTTGATCGATTAATGTCAGACATGTTTTAAGTGTTCGTTGATAGTGTTGCACCATTGCCTCCTTACCAACGCCGTCAGCCAGACGACGAGCAAACAATCTTAGCAGCAGTGGCATTTCCTGTGAGCTCTAGAGTCCCACTTTTTGATCCCCGAAACACCATCCACTCACAATCAAGTATAATGGCCGCCCTACACCCCACCCGGCTTAGCAATAGTAACGAATGCAATCTGTAATCTTAGTTGTGCAAACATACTACTTTCATGTTGTTGTTAATAATAAAAAAAACAACTTTAAACGTCTCCCTGGTGCGACAATTGTTCTGACACAATGTAATAAGGCTTTGTCAATATTCCTCAAGTTTTTGGACTATAATTCTCATCCTTGTTGTTTTTATCTCAATTTTTCGGTCGATGCGTCCTCTAGCCATCCTCAGTTGTATAG
>VCCN01000403.1:2786344-2797115 GCA_006491835.1 Architeuthis dux
TATAGGATTCCCTTCTAATTCCACCATATACATAACCACCATTCGCCACTGATGTATGGCTATTGTCACAGGGTGTGCTACCATGCTGAACCTACTACTCCAGAGACGTAGTTGAAATTGGGAAGGTGGCTATTTGAAAATGACCCCAGGCTCCCAATGGAGTGGTGGCCCCAAAAGTTTTATAAATAGTAGTTCACCTGTATTTCTACTGATAAATCTCGCTATATTGGAGGGGGGCCCTCTTGGAGCCAATCCCTCTGGGCTCCCAAATCCCCCCAAATCTCTAGATATGCCTCAGTTTCTGTTTGTTTTTAGTAATACTAATACTTTAGTAATACTAACTATTACTAAAAAAATAAACAGAAACTTCAAGCTATTTATACATAGTATAGATTAATTGCAACTGATATGAATTGTCATGAATAAATAAATAAACTGAATCTCTAATGTTCTAAAAATTGCAAAATAAGAGATGAATTTTATTATTAGGCATAAATTTTTAAATAAAAGCACAAGATATTTTTTTTAAATCTTCCACTTGTACTCGAGGTGTTGTGGGGACGTTGGTCACATTATCTGGTCGGCCCAGATAATTTTACTTATTTAATTCAGTTGTACGATAGCAAATATTTTTTCACAACCTGAAAGTCTATAGTGTAGACTTTTAAAAAAAAATTTATTTTCCGATTCATTACATAATTTTCACACTCTCCAGAAGAGGTTGCGAATCATAAAATTTAAACTGATTTGATTCCTTATCTCTATAGAAAAGTAAATATTTTTAGTAATCATAAGATTTTTATTTTTTAAATCTGAGTGTGATTTATCTAAAAATGTTGTATTGCAGATTAATACATCCTATTGTTTATGCAATGTAACCAACTTTTCAAAGATAAAATTCTCCGGTTCTATACATTAGACTTAAAAATGATTTTTATAACAGGATTTTCTCCAATTCTTATGAATGGCACAAGATTATTGCAATAAAATTAACATGTTTACAAGTTTCAAGTTTTTTTACTGATACTTGTCACCTTGTCAAAAGAGTGAAGTGTCTAAATTCTTTTTTAAAAATAACATCTTTGACTAACCTGACTTAATCTTTATTTCTAAGTGTGTATTATTATATTTGAAAACAAATTATGACCAGATATAACATGATACTACAAGAACATAATTATTATAAAGAAAATCAGTTTCCATTTGAGAAATTTCAACATATTTATACATACAACTTTTCAACACGAAAAGGAACACACAAGGTGGGCTTGTGAAATATCGCAGACCTCAACTCCTTATTTTTATCACACTTGCCTTAAACAACCGTCTACTCAGTGCCATATTATAGAACAACTAGCTGTGTGGTGTGTGCTGCAATCCCCACACAACTGCCAAAACATTTTATTACAGGGGACAGAAAAATTAGTTTCCATGATTATATTAGTGAGTAAACTTAATAATATCAAATTAATATTTATGATGAATTCTTCACAAACTCAGAATATATGCCCCTGCCATACATAGCATCACTTTCTTTGAATGAAGACTGGCTTTTGGTATGTTTGGTGGTAGTTCATCTTGCTTACACCACAATCTCTTGCATTCCACATTGTTGTAAGAATTCACTCTTCTTCACTTATCACAATTTATTTCAAAAACAGAACATTTACAAAAGGTCCAGTATTACTTCTTTTTTTTGCTCAACTTATGTGGAAGCTACACATCAAAGCTACAAACATAACCAAGTTAGAGCAAATGATTTTCAACATTCGAATAGTATATTTTGCTATTTCCTGCATCATATAGTGTTGATTATTCTCAAATAATGATTTCATTGTTTTAATTGGACTACCCAACCATGGAGTCTTGATCAGTGAGAAATCTCCAGCATGCAACTTCACAAACAACTTTTGATGTTTTATCATTCACAGTTTCATAAACGGCACATGCATGCTGATATGACAGCTGTCACAATAATCCTAATGCCATCTAATCACAAACACAGAATGAACATTTTAGGCTACCCAATACATTTTTACATTTCATATTAATAACCCTTGATTAAATGTACTAAATAACCCATTGTATCTGAATTGTACTTTTTCTGTTTTGTGTGGATTTGTTTTTAATTATTGAAAAATTATAATCATTATTTGAGAAGGATTTCACGAATCATGTCTGCACAGAATCAAATGATTTGGTTGATGCAAAAATTTCCTGCTTTTTTTTTTTTGACACAATCTTTTATTCATAAAATTCATAGCACCATTATTCAGTCATCAAAGTATTTTCCCTGGTTTTCATCACCTTTCAATGTAAATTATGTATTCCGTCATAAAAAAAAATGAATCCACTCTTAATTCAATGAATTTTTCAAGGTATTTTTGATAACTTGAATTTATTAGAACGACTGACCAGACAAGGCGTGTTCATGAAGTGAAATGAGTGACAATCTGAAGGTGACAGGTCTGAAGAATATTGTGAATATAGAAAAACATCCCATTCAAGCTCATGATCATTTGTTGAATTGCAATTGCAAACTGAGCATGTATGTTGTCATACAGCAAAACCACTGGTTGACTAACTTTCCAGGGTTTTCTCTTTGAGTGCACCATTCAAATAAGCCAATTGTTTGTTTGGCAGAAATAATTTGTCCAGCAAATTAAAGAATTCCCTTTGAATTGCACCAAACATTTTTTTCTTAGTACTGTTTAGGTGGGGATTTTGAAGGCTGTCCTAGAGCTAGCCATAACTTTCTTCTTTTTGATTATTGTAATAAATCCATTTTATCATTGCCAGTGACCAAAAATGATCTTTTCTGTATTGAGCAAAAAGATAAAGCATTTAAACACTTACCAATGTTCCTTTCCTATATGTTCATGTGAAACCCATTTTCCTAGCTTCATATTTTTCTAAGGCTTATAAAAGCACTTGAATGATTCACATCTATTTTTTTCTGCAAGTTTACTTGTTGATGCTGCATCTTCCTTCAAATGTTACTCCAATTCCTCAGTATTCAAGTTAGTCTTTGAGTTCAAAACCTCCTTTAAAAAAAACCCAACTTTTCACACAATTCCCAACATGTACCCATTGCATCATTACAAGACTCAGTGTTCCATTGATTAGCTTCTACTGCACTTTTCCCCAGATTAAATATGAAGAGTAAACAGTGATGAATGTGCATTTTATTCACCAAATAAAGTAAAATTATCACTTTCCTGAAAACAATTCTTAAAGAGTTTGTATACACAAGTAATAAGGATCTGTGTAAACTTCAAAGACACTTCTAAGATTCCTCTAACATTGCACAAAATATAGTAATGAGAACTATTACATTAACATTATGGTTAATAATCTTTCTTAACCCCAGACTAAACATTTTTACATTTCATAAATACAGTCTTAGATTGTACATTGTAATTATTAGCAAAAAGCAAGTCAAAGGGTCTCTGAGAAACTGACTTTTCTGCCAGTCAGTAATAAATTAGGGTCAGAAAACACTGAGTCTTTGTTTTAAACAAAATGTGTTGGTGCATTATGATAAAAAATTATTATTGATGTTTCTGATGATGATATAGATTTTAGGAGAAAATAATGAATTATGAATGACTTTTGCTATCTAACAAGGAAACTTGGCTTTGTGTATGTGATTTCAGATTGATCAAAGTAGAAGGATGGGAGAAGCCTCTAAAAGGGAAACGAATAATGAGATGATTTAATGCATTCAAAATCTTCACCTTGAAAACCAATATTACCCAGAATCCCATTTCATCAATCAATGTTTCACCAGACAGCAAGAAAAGATTCTCTAAAAAAAGAAAGGGAAAAAAGTAACTGTAATATACAAAAATGACTACAAAACACTAAGAATGTACTTGGTCATGTCCCAAATTCTCAAGTTATATCTTAGAATTATCTGGGACACAGAGAAAATTAGAATTAAGTATTAGGAATATTTTTAGCCAGGGAAATAATTTGTATTATTCATAATCAAATATTTAAGGTTAAATATTTAGAATGCTGCTCATTTGCTTCTGGACTGAAATATTTAGAATAAAGCTATCATCATGGACAATGTGAAACTTCTCTCAATTTTATCATGCTTTAATAATAATGACTTTTATAATAGAAAAAAAATCGGAGTTCAATACAGAATTGGTTATATTAAAAAGAGTATGCATTAAATAATAGAAAAATTGTATATTCCTTACAAAACTAAAAGGAACTGTTTTTAAAAATAGAAGATGTATGAGACTTGTTGGTATTTAATTGTATTAGATAGTAGACCATCACTAATCTGACTACCTGTAATCCGGTTCCTTCACTAATTCGGCACTGATTTAAAATTTCCTGGGCCACTATAATTTCAAATTTTGTGGGGTACCACACTGATCTAAGCTTTGTGTAAGTGAAGGTGTTGAACCATCTGAAAATATGGTAAAAAAACAAGCAAGAATGTTTCATGAAGAACTAAGACTAAATTATGTATGACTATAGTGAAGGGTGGTGTAGGGACACACGTATGTAGGGTCACTATACTGTAGAGGATAATATGGCAGAACATATATCTATTTAATTATAATTTACATTCAGCCTTGTTCAACGAAACAAACAAATAAACAAATGTGTACATAGCATATATATATATAATATTTGTTCATAGAAGAAATAACAATGAATGAACGATCGTGATGTGTCTTGCATCTAGAAGTGTTCATCACTTGATTGGAACAAAAGAGTCAATTGAATTAAAGTTCTTAAGAAGTTGTTGTATGTGAGTGAGTGTATGCAAACATATGAATATGTGTGAGTCACTTACTTGCCGTGTTGGTGAATGTGAGATTGCCTTGCGTGAGCAGGTGTGTGTGTTATGTGAGTTATACAGCCATGCCGAACAAGCATGAGGCTGCGATTGATGAAATCTGTCTGCTGTTTGTTTATAAGGGAAATAAGTAGGCTCTCATGAGCTTTGGATTTTAGATGCATTTTCATTAGTCGAAAAATAGTTCATATCAAAAATAATTGTTGAGCTGCTGCTGCTGATTCTATTTGAATCATTTGAACTCGCGCCTTTTTCTACTTCGTGGCGCAATTCTTTTGAGCATATACTGTTGAGATTTTTGGAGGTGAGAACCGACAATGGCTTCATAAGTTCAAGCAGTGTCATGGCTTTTTATTTAATGTTTCTGTTTCCTTATTATCTAACTTGTACTGATTTACATAGTATTTTAAAGGTATGATGAGGTGGTTAGCTATTGTTTAGAGGTGATTCTTCTGTGATTCAGCATTTTCACTAATCCAGCAATTCTCAGGTCCTAATGGTGCCGGATTAGTGAAGGACTACTGTAGTAACAAATCTTTAAATATTGTATTTCTATACACTTAATAATTTTATGATATACAGGTACACCTTGATTAGTGTGGTTAATTCATTCCAAAATTTTCCATACTGTTCAAAACCGCTCAAGTTCTTATTATAATTTGATGTGATTTTTTTTCAGCTTATACTTAGTTACATTAATTTGTACCGTAATACCATAACTGTTCTACATCAAAACCTGCCCTAATCAACACCGCACTAATCAAGGTACTCCTCTATATGTTTTTTAATAAGAGAAATTATTATTAGATTTATATTATCAAATAAAATGCTTTCCATTCTTGATTATACTCTGTGATGGATTTATAAGGGGGCAATTGCCCCTTTTGTCCCTTTATAAATCCATCAGAATATAATCAAAATGGAAAGCATTTTATTTTAAGGGGCAATTGCCCCGGACCCCATCTATATAATA
The DNA here is from genome assembly GCA_006491835.1 of Architeuthis dux. Lineage (NCBI taxonomy): Eukaryota > Metazoa > Mollusca > Cephalopoda > Oegopsida > Architeuthidae > Architeuthis > Architeuthis dux. Next base: position 2,792,140 of record VCCN01000403.1, read on the forward strand.
ATTAAAAAATTAGTTTCTCTAATAAGAAATGATTTAATAATTACTGCTTGGAATTCATTTTGGAATTAATTTCATTATAACGCCTTCAATTGTTTTAATAGAATTACTGCTTGTAATTGGAGTACGGATTACGAAAATAAAGCAATACTGCTAGCTCTGTAGGAGGGACCGTGCTTCTTCTTAGGGACCACAGACTGCAAAGCAACTACAGGCAGAGCAAGAAAGAGATGCAAATCCAACATCAGTCTCAGAGGAAGTTATCATTTCCTCAAGAGAAAAATTCAGATGTGGAACTTTCAATGTCATTTTAGATAGGTTGTCTGTTGGCTTACAAGAATTCAGGGTAGCATACCAATCAATGTAACTTATGCAGTCTACCTGAAGCTGAGAAACTTATCACTGCCCCCCCACCCCCACCCCGGTGACTTCAGTAATGTGTTCATAGAGGAAATTGTACAGTTTGCAGCCTTTGCCAAGTTCAGGTCATGTCTCACTCAATCTCAACAGATGGTTTTACTCCATGATAAAGGGCCTGCTGATTCCTTTCCAAATGTTAATGTATCCTTTTATCAGATGCCAAATGTAGAAAGAAAGACTTTTTGTAGATATTGTATTGTGATGCATATAGCGGTAAGTTGGTAAAATTGTACTTTAACTTAGATAATCTTTTGTATTGATAGGTTCAGAGTTTAATTTTGTTGTGTAAATTGTTGAGTCAACCATTATTATCTATGGAAACTAACGAATACATAGCAACTTAGCTATGTTCTTTGTCATTTGTCCTACCTAAATATCTACTTGGAGTTTTGCTGGCATGTATTTACTTCAGATATATGACTCATTTAACCTCTCTACGTATGTATAATGTGTAAGTTCCAATTACATGCAATAAACAGATTTTGATGTGTAAATTTTGTGATTTGCCGTGTGTTTCATCCCAAGGTCTAAATCCAGCCCAGATTATACTATAATTCCTTTTAGTTGGTCATACTACACAGGCAAAAAACTAATATTTTTTCACAGCATTTTTCAAATAATAAAAACATCTTTATTAACTCAGTTATTATACTCCAACTATAGGGTAACCTAAAAGAAAGTTCATTTGGTTTTGTAATTAGATGGCATTAGAGTTTAGCTTGAACGAACTTCATTAAAAAAAAGATTTTTTGCATTTTTTTATCAAAACTTATTTTTGTTTATTTATTCTATCATTGAAGATGGAACAAAATAAGCAACATTTTTGTGCAGTTTATAACATACCAGATGTTTGTTTGGGACGGTGGGGCCTACTTAGCCCATGTTAAGTCCCACTAAATTTCTTCAAACATTGGCTGAATTTAAAACTGTCAATGGATGTTGTGGCAACCATCTCTTTACTTAATCCATTCCAACATGTTGGCTGAAAGAATTTTGTCTTAATTTCAATTTACAATGTTTTTTTTTCTGTATTTTATACTCATGTCCTCTAGTTCTATTTTTATTAAGATGAAAGAATTTTTCAGGTTCCTCATCCGTGCAACCCCTTACCAACTTAAATGTCTCTATTAAGTCTGCTCTTTCTCTTCTTCTTTCCAAAGAAATAAGGTTGCATTTCTGCAACTTTTCCTCATATGTTAATTCTTCCATTCCATTTATCATTTTTGTAAACCTACGTTGAATGTCTTCTATTTTCTTTGTCTTTTATTAGGTATGGACTCCACCCTTGTTGGCTGTATTCCAAAATTGGTCAAACTAATGTTTTGTATAGATTTAACATGTTGAACAAACTTTTGTCTGTGAAATTCCTCTGTATGCAACCGAGTATGTTGTATGCCTTTTTTACTATGTACCCTATACGATCCTCTGGTTTTAGTGATTTATTGATCAGAACTCCCAAATCTTTTTCCATTGATACAGTTTCTATTCTATGGTCTCCAATGAATTAGTCATAATGAGCATTTTTTGTCCCCATGCAGACATTTGCATTTATCTTGGTTGAATCATAGCTGCCAGTCCATACACCAATTATGGAGCTTCAGTAGATCATCCTGTAGTGTGAAATCTCTTTCCACACTTACCATACTTCTGAGTAGTTTGGTGTTGTCCGCAAATTTAGACAGCTTGCTCACAATACCATTCTCAATATCCTTTATAAATATTACAAACAATATAGGGCCAAGAATGGACCCCTGAGGTACACCACTAGTTACATCTCTCCAATGGAGAAAGTACTCTGAATGATCGAATATGACAAAAGTGATTTGCGAAGTTTCATGCTAGAGATTTCTTGCTGAACGATATACCACAGTCGGATAGACCAGTTGATGTTGAAAGTGATCAAATCAAGACATTACTTGAGAATAATCAACATTATATGACATAAGAAGTAGCCAACATACTCAAAATATCCAACTCAAGCATTGAAAACCATTTTCACTAGTTGCTTTGATGTGACTTTATATATTTTCATATGCACTACTTAAACATTGTAAATGTTCCATTTTTGGAACAAATTATGACAGGCAATGAAAAATGGGCATTTTACAATGTGGAAAGAAAAAGATCATGGATCTGGCAAAATGAACTGCCACTAACCATACCAAAGGCTGTCCTTTATCCAAACAAGGTAATGCTGTGTATATGGTAGTGTATATGGAAAGGAGACCTCTACTATGAGCTCCTTCTGGAGAACCAAAGCATTGATTTGAACAAGTACTGATCCCAATTCGACCAACTGAAGGCACCAGTTAATAAAAGGAGTCCAGAATTAGTTAAGAGAAAGAGCATAATAGGATTAGGCTAGACCATGTGTATCTTTGGTGACCAGACAAAAACTGCTTGGCTTGGCTTGGTAGTTTTCACTCATCTGTTGTATTCACCAGATATTGCACCTTCAAATTATCATTTATTCTGGTCTTTAGAGAATTCTTTTAATGAAAAAGAACTTCAATTACGAAGAAGGCTGCAAAAGCCACCTACAGCAGTTCTTTACTAAGAAAAATAAAATGTTCTGGGAGGATGGAATTATGAAGTTGGCTGAAAGATGGCTGAAGCTAGCAGAACAAAATGGTTAATATATAGTTTATTAAAGTTAAGGTTTGGTGATAAAACAAAGTTTTTGCTTAACAAACCGAATGAACTTTTTAAAATTAATTAAAATTGTACATTTTGTGTTACTTGTCAGATCTAAGCAATGCTTTTCTATTCCTAACCTCACTATAAGTAATGACAGTATTATTTTTAAAGGAAATGTTCCACTTTTCTCTTCATTCTGACACAGAAGAGAAGGTCAGTTAGTGTCTATTTCATTGCTCATAAATAAAAGTCCTTATCATTTATTTGAAGGACTTTCTGTGTAGGTTCACTAATTGGGATCAAGTGACAAGCATTTATAGTAACACTTAGACCCAAAAGGAGAATCTATATAGCAAAGACCTACAAAATCTGTTATGTGTTTATCAGAAGCAAGTATGTTTATGTGCTCAAGAGCACTGATGATTGTAATAGACTATCTGCTACAATTTCAGATTTCAGATGATCCTTTAAATATTTAAAAACCAAACCGAAAGCCTTTGCATTGAGCATGAAGCCATTTAAACAACTAATAAAAGTGACAGTTGGCAGACAGAAGTCTGTTCCTTTAAGTACTTATAAGATAAGAAATATTCACTTGTATAAAGAGTGTGACAGTTTTTAAAACTTTTTTAATTAAGCAGTCATTACCACAAGTATATTATTGTTTAAGAGATATACTAAAAATGCTTATTAAAAAGTCAAAAGAAAGAATTGTATATTGTTCTGAGGTATTAGGTAAATATTTATTGAAATATTAAAATGAACTATTCTAAATTACATTGTCTAGATTTTTAAAATTGACAGTTTTTTTTATTATTATACTAATATTTTCTTTAATTGTTCGCATATTGAAAATTATTTCACAAATTGATGCATTTGGGAATGTTTTGAACCATTTTGCACAATACATTTTTTTAACATTCAATATATTAAAAATGAATATTCTGAAATTATTTTTAAAATTTCATTAAAAAAATTCTAATTTATTTTTCATTCAAGATTCGAGACCCTGAGATTCATATTATGATTTTAACTGACTAGAATTAAAAAAATCTTTCTTCATTGAGAGAAAAAAACAGATACTACACTTTGATACGTGAAGTGCCAATAATGAATCATTATAATGGACTCTTCTGCTATGGTTCTTTATTATTATTCTCAATCCTTGTATGTACATTTTTATTCTTTTAAAAGTTTAAGGTCATTAGGTGATTTAAGTGGTGATTTTTGAGCTATAATAATGAAATTCCTGTTGTAAGCTTAAACAGGTGTGTGTGTGTGTGTGTGTGTGTGTGTGTGTGAAAGGACACAGCATACTTCCTCTCAAGGATATATATATATAAATAAAAAGAAAACTCAGTTGTTGTTTACCAATACATATTTTGTGAACCGTATACCTACGGTCACCTCATCAGGATGAATGGTATGATATGGAACTGCTGGTTTTTGGTACCCTGCCTCTGAATATATCTACATTCATAGAGCACTCCACCAGCAATTTTAAAATTTGATTAATCCAAAAATGAATCTAAATAATTACCGCTTCCAAACACTCAAAGCTATCACGACCCTGGGAAGTTAATTCTCAGGAAAACCATAGTACCCACACACATATATATATATATAGTAAAAAGTTATGGGAGGTCCAACAAGAAGAAAGTGAATATTTAAAAAAGAGAAAGGTCCGCAAATGTATTAGATTTAAGTATTATTTTTTATTATTACAACACGTGTTTCGGCTGTTAAAAGCCTCTTCAGGTAATTTCTTTTTTTTTTTTTTTTTTTTTTTTTTAAAAGGGAGGATTTTACAGGAATTGGAAAAGTCCATTTTCTGGGTTTTAAAAAAAATTCTTGACCATGTCAGTTCATGTATGCATGCGTGTGTCTGTGTCTGTGTCCTGCTTCTGGGATGATTCAGGTCA
>VCCN01000403.1:2817463-2834518 GCA_006491835.1 Architeuthis dux
ACTGAGAGATTTGTGGTATTTATACTGCATAAATAATGATTTACTCAAACACGAAATGGAATATACTAATATTTTGAGATTCGTTTTTTTAATTTGTTTTTAGCTGTAGGCCAATTACAATCAAAATTAAAACAAAACAAAACAAAAGGCTTAAAATATTTCACTTTATGTATAATGAATCTAGAATATATGAAAGTTTCACTTTTTGAATTAAATTACAGAAAAAAAAAAAAAATTTTTTTTACACGATATTCTAATTTTTTGAGATGCACACTATATATATGAAATCAAATGATGGATAATTTTGTATCCGACAGAATATGATAATTATAATGACATTTATCACACACACACACACACACATATATATATATATATGGAGGTGCCTACCAGGTTAATCCTGCAGGCAATTGATTATTCGTGTCCTGCACTTTAGCTTAGTCTGACACAAGACTACGACTTAGTAAATACCTAGTGGTATATATAAAGGTGTATGATTCCATCCCAAATGCTGAATCAGTGGGAAACAGAATCATAAGAAAAAAAAAATTCTAAAAGGCAGATAATGGGAATGTGATTTAATGGTATTGAATATTCCTTGATGGCACTTGTATTTAAAAAAAAAAAACCCTTCCATGAAAATTTGTGCAAATAATGAGCTTTTCTCTTAAGAAAATATGTATTTAGAATGTTCTCACCAGGTTTTTTTGGCTAATGACAAAAATATAAAAAATTAACTAAAAGCTACCATTCAATGTTGCATCTTAAGTAGTTGGTGAAAGTTTTGCTGCAGCAATCAAAACCATACCACCTCCACTTAGCAACTGATAAAGATGTACAACAACAGAATGGTTGCATTTCATAATAAAAATTACTACTTCTATCCCATAATAATTGTTACATTTACTATGATTTTTTATATGCAAATGTAACAACTATTATGGGACAGATGTAGTACAAAATATCCTACCTTCAACTTAAGAATACCTGGATTTTCTGTTATCCATCACTTAATATACACATTTTTGTACAAGTGTGTATGAAAGAAGAGTTTATGCTGATCCCTGTGGATGGATTCATGGATCAATACTTTGTGTGATTATTTCTTAATGTGCATATTTCTGTTCACACACTAAAATGACAGGATTATTTTCCGAGATTAATCCAATCTGCATTTCCTTCATGGACAGATCCTGCATTTGTGGCTTCGACATCTGCTTCTTCAGACAACATTAAACATTTGATCAAAGCAACCAGATTAGTTTTTCATCTCTCATGCAAGGATTTAAGCCGCTTTGACAACTTACGATAAAAGTTAAGTGTGGTTTTCCAAGTTTTCTTTTTGTAAATCTTTTACCGGCGTCTGTTGGCTGTTGGGAGAAATGTGTTCATAACCTCCTTTCGAAGACATTTGATTCTGTATAGAATTTAACTGAAAAGAGAAAAGAGAAAAGCAAATACAATCAATTAACTTTTCCTTCATTAAAGCTGACTTGACAACATTAATGAACTGAAAACAGTTATGCAAATAAGAAAAGTTTCAGTTGACTTGCTGAAGAGTCCCTTCAAAATTATAATTGAAAAAATAAATTACTGACAATTTAAAGTGTCATTGTTTATGGGTCGTTATAGGTTATGAGTCCACACTGATTTATCTTGTTGAACTTAAAATTGTTTTTTTATTATTAGTATGTTGGCTAAAATACATTATACTGTCTTATCTACAGATCACAAGATAGGACAGCCTTGTTATTGTATATTTGTCACCATACTACAAAATGACCCATGTAGATTTTAATAATGTTAACGAGATATATTATGGCAGCATGTTCATAATCAATGAAACTTTACATTCTTTCTAAAGCAGCTGGGAGACTAACATCAATATCGACCATATATTGTTACTGTATATACCAGTATATGATGGACACTTAATTTTTTTTAGAAAGACTATGCAAATATTACACTGTGTCCAAGACGCTGGTATTATGACTAGGGGGCCGTCTACCAAAGCTCAATATGGACAGTTAAGGGATCAATTTAGCTTTAGGGGGGGTGGGGATATTTTCTTTTCAAAACTATCCTGTCAGTTTGAACAGTAATCCTAAATCTGTCCTAAAGACACTTTGCCATCAAGAGATAAAGAAAATGTAGAATATAATTAAGAATATCAAGGGTTTGAAGATGAGTCCAGTTTGTTGGGGTGAAGCCTTACTTGATCAACTTTGAAACAAGCCAAACAAGATATGGAGTTATATTTTTAAGAAAACATACAAAAAAGAAAGGTTGCTACCAAAATTCTCACACATTTGCAACCAATATTCATAACTCTATGGTAAATAAATGACAGCCTGCATAGGATAGAAAAATAAGTGTTAGGATTTATCTCTGCCAATGAAATTGGAAGAGGTATGTGTATTCACTTGTGTCCGTCTGTCTGTGTCTGTCCATACAATATCTCCAAAAATTCTCCATGAATTTCAAGTTTTGTGCAAGGGTGGGCAATAGGTTAGGAAAGAAGTGATTAAATTTTAGGGTGGATCCAGAATTTCTTTTACAGTTTCCTCCCCTGCATCGTAGCTATATGTCCACACAATTTCTCCAAATGTTTTCAATGAATTTCAATTAAATTTTCTTGATGGGTACATCAAGGGGCAAGAAAGAATTGGCTAAATTTTAGGTCAGATCCAAGGAATTCTTTTGATTGACAGTTATTTTTTTTCATACATTATGTATTCACTCATGTTCGCCCATGCAATATCTCCAAAAGTTCTCAATAAATTCCAATGACATTTTGTCGAAGTGTAGGCCATGGGCTAAGGAAGAATTGATAAAATTTGAGGACGGATCCAGGGATTATTTACATTTACCTCCCATGCATCGCAACTATTTGTGAATTGATTTTCAGTTTTAGTGAAATTGGAGTGGCAGAGGTATGCACTCTGTGGGCTTTCTAGTTCATGTCTGGTATCATAGGAAACCTGGTTGATGATGTAAGCAGCTGCTAAATGATATATGTATGATCTCAACAAAAATATAAAAAGTAATTGATACAAATTTACTCTTTCTGTTTATCTTTAAGGGCTATAATTACCATTATCTATGATAAAGGTTTTGGAGCATATTATTTTACAATCATATGATCTTGATGACAAAGGTTTTTCAATCACTGAAAGGTTAGTTAAAAGACTAAGTAACATGTTTGCATCTATTAGATATTAATAACATTTTGACATCAAAATTGCAAACAAGACCATTCTTTTGTAGTCTCTTATGAATCTATAGATTTGACAGAAAGAAGTTCATACATTTAAATCTAAAAGGTAACTTTTTTGTTAAACTTTACATGTAAACACACTGAGAAACTGGCTAATTTCTTTATTCAATTGGACACTTATGCTCTCAAATCAAGGGGGTTTGATGTGTTAAAACTAAATAAAAGCTGATATCAAAATACTTGAGAAAAACATAAAATGGGTTTTGCAATGTAATATTGAAATAATAATGTTTTTTTTCTATGCTCAATGTGCAGTTGATATGAGAAAATAACCCAATATAAAATCTTTGGTGATCTTGAAAGTCATTTTGACTGTGACACTGTTAACATGCTGCATATGCCTTTATAGTCAAATGTCTGCTGTACATGCAAAATAGTTGTTAAATGATTATAATAATTCTCAAAAATCTTATTTAGAGTTTTTGTTACAACAAATTGAAAAATGAAGCAAAGATTATAGAAGCTGTTTGATAAATTCTTGAGTATTTTAAAACAAGGTTGTTACTATCCATCTCCAGAAAGCTTGATTAATCTGAATTGCATTTGAAATAAATCTACAAGCCCTGGCAAAAATTATGGAATCAGCACACTTAGAGGGGTTTTTTTTTTTTTTTACTTTGCAGCAAATAAACAAAACACAGATATGATACAAAATAATTTTTAATGGCTGAACATTCTGGCTTCATAAATATACCTCAAACAAATTAGATTGAATTATTGGCATATTTTTTCCAGATCAAATAGAGGAAAAGATTATGGAATCATCAACAAAAGAATTCATACTTAGTACTTTGTTTCTCTCCTTGGGTTTTTATGATGGCCTAAATTCTTCGAGACATGGACTTCACTAATGAAAAACAATATTTTCCATCAAGCTGTTTTGAACGCTCTCGAATAGTGTTTGACAGGTCAGCTTTGCAGGATGGAACCTTGACATGGACCACTTTTTAAAATTTCCACCATAAATTTCCAATCAGATTGAGATCCAGACTGTTTGCTGGCCATGTCATTGAGTTTATATGCCTTTCCTGAAGAAAAGCTTTAACACTGTGTGGCAAGATGCATTATCATCCTGAAAAATGCTTCATTATAACCAAACCTATTTTCTATTGATTGAATGAGAAAAACTGTCCAATTTTCAATGTACACCTGTTCTTTGGCTGTTGAGGTAATGAGTGTCATCTGCCCTGGGCCTTTACCTGATATGCAACCCCATATCATAAATGAGTGGGTGAATTTGCTTGTTTTCTTCTGGCAGTCGTCTTTAGGTTTCATTGGAATGCACAACACAAAAGTTCCAGCACCATCGTCTTGGCCAATCCAGATTTGTGATTCAGCACTGAATATCACTTTCATCCAATCATTCACACTCCATGATTACTTGACACTCCATTGACTCCTGTACCCACCCATTTGTTTTGTTATGCATTTTCTATTTTCAAGGCATATTGCTTCGAGTTTTTTTATCATGATGCTATGATGATGTTTTCCATGATCTACCCATAAGTTTTCCTTTTATAACCTACTCATTTTGTCTATAGTTTAGAGCTGACTTGGAACAACCAATATTTTTTGCCACACTGTGTTGGATTTCTCGAAGGAGTTTTATAATCCTTGCCATTGCTCCAATTAAGAGCTCTCTTGTTGGAGCCATGTTTCCTTTCAATGGGGTTGGTATTGTTTTAAAAATACAAATTACAAGGTGATTCCATAATTTTTCGTCTACTTGATCTGTAAAAATATGCCAATAATTTAATCTAATTTGGGGCAGTACAATACATATAGTTCAGTTATCCTGAACTTGACCTTTGTTACTGAATCAATTAATATGTGCAGTAACAAAGCAATTTTTCAAATTCATTACACTTCCTTAAATACTCAATATATCATCCACTCACTCATATGCAAACTAGCAAGGTTAAAGAGAAGAGCTTATGATACAACTTTCAATTTAATTTTCAAGACTTTATAATGTCCAATTTAAAGAAATTATCCTAGTACAAATGTTTTCAATGTTTTGATCTCACACACACAAGTTTCATAAACAATTTCTAAACATAAGCAACAAATCCAAAACTTGACATTTTGGCAGTTTCATACATCAGAAAAGATATACATATAGAGGAAGCCACTTATTGTGATCACTTTGGGACAGGGTCTTTTAGATAATATAACTGGCTGATAACATTAAACGAAGGATATATACAGGAAGCCGTTTATTGTGATCACTTTGAATATAGTGTGCCAGGCCAACTGGTTTTGATAACAATAACCGTTTGATAACATTATCCATGATTATAATGACTGGCTTCCTCTGTATTTCTTATAAACCAACAGAAGAGTTCTCAACAAACACACTCAACAAATGGTATTGGGAGTTAATTATTAAAGGTTTCTGAATTTACACAATAAGAAAATATTTTGCACAGTAATTCTTTAAAAATCCTTTTGGATAATGGTAGAAAATTACAGATATGTTAAATTTGGAAGAGGTCAGTTATGATATATAAGAAAAATATTAATATTAGCTATATGAACTCTTTTTGCAGTTCTTTTTCCAACATCATAACAAAGGATGCATCAATCATACTTGATTTAAAAAAAAAAACTCATACAGTAAAACACACAAAAACAACATTAAATGAGTGTTGCATTATCTTGTCTAGGTTCTTTTTCTTAAGAAAGAACACATTTAAAACAGAATTCAAATGAAAAATACACAAAGCACAAAATCAATTTTTTGAATAAGAAACAGTAACAATGTCACACGAATAACATGCACACACACACAAAGGAAATTACCTTTTCATTCTGTCAAGAAGTTGAAAACAACAATATATACATAACATAATACTAAATTCAATGTAGGACAGGAGGAGGAGGAGGAGGAGAGAAAGTTGACTGAATTGTCAGATTCAGTTACATTTCCCAACTTAAAAATATAGAATAACGTAATGTAAAGCAAAAGAGCCAATTAGAAAGAAAACTAATATCAACCACTCAAGAAGACCTTCAAATTTATATCTTATCCCGTTACAAATAAATTCAATGGAGAAGTGTTTTCAAAAGTGAAATGTCATTGTTTTTTTTGTCCTTTAAAGAAGTAAATTTGGTTTCAAACCAACCTATTTCATATTAAGTAATGTTTGTACAATTCGGCACAATAAATGCATTAGTTTGGGGGCTTTAAAGTGGGGAAATTAATTTGTATTTAAAGACTTATACAAGGTATATACGCATTTTGTTTGCATTATTGCTGACAATGTATTTGAAAATTGTATTAATGTTTTGCCTATTTAAATGATGTCTAAATGGGATTTACCTCTTTACATGGTATGTTTGTTATCAATCAATAAACTATGAAAAATATTGAAAATTATTTTCATTTCAGTGTTCTAGACATTATAAATATTAAAATTCTATGAACGTAGTTCCGTCTTGTGTATTGGTGTAGGTCTTATGATATACATGTTACAGCCATTTTCATCATCTTAACTGTTCTTTTTTTTATATTTTAGTCTTATATAAAACTTTTAATGCAATCATCAACAATAATCTACTAAATGTTTTACAAAACAAATATAAACAACACAGACCAACATTGACAATGAGAAGAGAAAATACAGAAAAATCAATTATCAACATTCCAAATAAAAAAATCTGTAATGTAATAAAATAAATCTATTCTCTTGTATTCAAATTATATAGCCCTGTTGCCAAAATAATCCCCAAAATGCTATTTTCAGTGTAGTTTTCCACTCTTATTACAAGAATCATCACACTTTTGAACATGTTTTCTGAAACCTCAAAAAGATAAATTATAGGATTATTAGAGTTGAGCTGGATTTATTATGAAACAAGTACAACAAATTTTTGTTTTTTGAAATTTACGGTTTTAAAAACATTTCCTGTTTGCAGAAAATCAGGTGAATCAGTCACTTCAAAGATGATGTAAATAATAATTGGAATTAGTTACAAGCTGTAAAAGTTAGAAATAAATCAACTATATTACATTATGATAACTTTGATACTCAAAATCTAAGTGTTATTCATATAATTACTTGGTCAGAAAGAACTATGAGCAACTGAAATCTCCCATGAGATTTCTCAACATTCTCTCTTGAAATGGAGTAAACTTGAGATACTACTAGAAAAGGTATTTAACTCCTACCTTCTGCACAGAAAAGAATTAGGATCTTCTACAATTTATAAAACTGAATTAGCAAATAGATCATTAGATGATTTTCAAGAGACTGGATACTCCTCATAGCACACAACTAGGTTAGTGCTATTCAATACCTATTGTTTCTTCTTCGTGTGTAAAGACTAATGAACCTCACCAACCCAGCACTGAGAACTGAAGTTTAATGAATAAAGCTTCCAGTCTTTTAACCTAAGCACACTGTAACACAACAACAATCCCAGACCAAAAGCTGTCAAATGAATTATCAAACTTTAGTAAGGTTACATACAGACAGACACAACTATAGGTACAAATCAACATTCATACATGCACATGCTTATTGTATTCATTAGTAGACTAAGTTATATATTGGGACAGCAAGTTGATTGATGGGGTAAATTGTAATTTGTGGTCACTTTTAATGATTAATATTTGACTTTCAGGATTTGAAATTGCAATTTGAGGATGTAATCTTAGTATACTGAAATATTAATGTGAAGTCAAGATTTATTTTTAGCCTCTCAAAAATTTAAGAGAATTTATCTTTTATTTGTTTGTAATCAAATTTTTGCAGCTGCAAGTATATTGAAAAAAAAAAATTAAAAGAGGATTTAGAATTCTCCATTAAATAATAAAGCTGTGTAAAAAAAGTAGAAAACTAAATCACCAAAAGTTACAAAGTTTTCTAAAGAAATTAAAATAATGGAGAAACTAAATTATCATAGATTATGATATAGGCTTTTCTTGAAACCACATTGCCAAAAATGATTCACCAATGTCTACATGTTAGCATATTGTGAAAACTTTGATATCTGTCGTATAACATTTTCATGCTTTTTACTATAAAACAAATGGGAAATATTTATCCAAAATAAAATATGAAGTTATCAGCAAAAAATAACAGCTCAGATTTGTACTAAGGGGATTTATTTACAGTCAATGCAAATACAGCAACTGTTTGTGTCTGAAGAATGTTTAACATTTTTTCAATTGCATTTTAATAAAATTGGTCACTTGATTCTCCCAGAATGTTAAAAGCTTAAGAATGTAATGCAGCCAAAAAATTTTTTTTTAAAACCACAATATGCTAACACTTGAAAAAGTGAAAAATCTTAAAGCAAGTCAAAGCATAAAGAAAGCAAGGATCTTTTTAAAAGATTAACTCTGATTGGGTTAATAACAAAAGTAACAATGATAATGAGAAAAACAAACCAATCGAATGTGAGATTATTAAACATTGTCCAGGCACAGACAATAATTAACTAAAGCTTTATGGGTGACAAAGAAGAAGAACAAAAATATATAGAATTTGGATGCAATTTTAACTCCTGGTAACTGCAGCTACATGGATAAAAGTTTTAAAGTCCATTTTTGAGAAAGCATGTAACATTTTGGGTTACTATGATGGTTCTTTTTCAGTTACAGTCCACAAACTCCCCGGTTACCTTCAGGTGACATAATGTAAAACTATTATTTTATTGGATCTTAACTAAACTGCTCCATCCAAAAAATAAGTGCAAGACAAAAAAAAACAAAAAAAAAAACTGTTTATTCTTTATTCCATATATTTTTTTTTATTAGTTTCTACTTCTTTTTGTTGCTTTTCATTAAAATGTATTTAGCTGATCTTTTTTTTAAATTGTAGGAATTCAGAATAAATCAGATTTATAAAAAAAGTGAGAATATCAGTACATCATGTCAAAAACTTCTTGAAATCAATTGTTGATTTATTGTTGAGAGTTAGTCCACTTTATATTGAGGAATATATATCCATTAAGTGTTCTATCACTAAAAGTGGGCTCAATGCAGTCCAGAAAAAAAAAAAAATATATAGGGAAAAAAAAAATACTCACTCCATTTTCCATCAATGGATGACACTAGTGATAAAAAAAATAGAAAATAAAAAAAATAAAGAAAAGTATATTAAGAGGAACTGGTGACAGGAATTTGAAATTAATAAAAACAAAGAGAAGGAAGGAGTCAATTGGGGGGGGGGAGAAAAAAAAAATTCTTTTTATGAAACTATATATATTCTCATATAATATATCTGAAACATTATTTATTGAAAAGAAAAAAAAAAGAGGCACAGAAAAGTTATTTTGGTGAATGTTTAAACGAATATCTTAACTGAGAATGGTGAACGGACATCAATTGTAAAGATATTATTTTTTAAAAATATGATAGCATTTAAAAGTAAATTTAAACAAGTAAATACAGGCCTGGTTAGTCACTCACTAGAAACCATATGACCAATGTCTTTTGGCAACAGGTCATATTGGGGGTGATCAATTAGAAAATTGGAAAAAGGGGTGATCAATGAATAAGTTACTTCTCTTGCCTTTTGTTGCATCATGTCTGAATTTTTAAATAACAAGCATGAACACTGCAAGACACAAACTAAGGGACCAATTTAGCATAAAATTACATTGTAAATTGAAGCCCCTCCCCATAAAAAGATTATTTGGGAAGAATTTTCAGTGCATTCTACACTGTTGTAAAGTAGCATCTTTTCATTACCTATCACAATTTTCAAATGGTTCTTCTGACGATTGAACTCCTTATTTGTGTTGTAAACAACATTTCGGTCGATCCATTCAACAGAAGTTATGTTTAAAGGGGATAACCCTTATAGCACATGGCCCGGGTGTTTCTCTGTCTTTGTCTTGTCAGGTTTAGGTTTGTTGAGAAGTGGAAGTGTTGAAATTCGCACTTGTCTGGCTAATGCATTTAGTCAACATTTTGATGTGAGCTGCCTCTTTGATTTTTCTCTGCTTCCAACATCGTTCTTTGTCAATAATCTGGACTTCCTCCCAGAGAGAAAGATGGTCGTCGTTCTCTCGCCAGATGTGGTCGGGCATAGCCGATTTATCTATATCGCCCCTGATTATGGTTTTCTTGTGTTCATCAACCATTTGAATATTAATGACCCTTCTCAAAACTATAGAAAATATCACAATTTGTTTCAAATGTGGATAATATATTTACTATAGTTTCTAACATAGCTAAGCTGGTGCAAATGATTTTCAAGGCTTGATTTGGATATTTTGAGTATGTTGGCTGCATCTCCTGCATCATATCACATTAATTATTCTCAAGTAATGTCATTATTTGATCACTATCAACCATGAATGGTCTATCTGACAATGCAGCATCATTCAGCATGAAACTACTTTTGACTTGTTCAATCATTCACAATACCTTCTCTATAAACTGCACAATTCTTTTGTGCTTGAGTTGCATTTTTATCTTTCTTAAAAAAACAAAAAACATAATATGTCGAATGTTGCTTATTTTCTACAATCTACAATGTTAGAATCAATAAACAAAAATAGACCAATTTTGACATGTGACAGCTGTCACAATACAATCCAAAGCAATATTTTTTAATAATGTTAGTTAAAACTTACTCAATGCCATCTAATGACAAAAACAGGACAAACTTTATAAGCTACTCAAAAGAAATGGCTAAACATATCTGAATTTGGGATAACTTGAGATAAAAAGTGTGAATGCATGTACAGATCACAAAATATAGTGATAAAAACAAAAAAGGTACCTATCTTTAAATGATATACAGGTTTAATTGATTAGCCATTACAATACAATAAAAGTTACTTTTTAAACTTGAGTAATTTTTTATGCATGGATGTGCATACAGTGCTGTTTATTTTCCCATGGAAAATGTCTATAAATTAGGTAGCAAAATACTTCCTCTTCATAAAGGAAGTCAGCACTAAAAGTAGGGGTAAATTTGAAACACTCACATATGAGAGCATGGAAATGTTTATAAATAACACTGAATCTACTCAACTGAAGTGTTCATCAACAAAATGGCTGCCAAGTGTACAAAAATGAGGGACTTTAACTATTTCTTTTTATTGGTCTAATTTATTTTTTAAACATCAAGTCTAAAATTATAGAAAACAAAACATTCAAACTTATTTCAATTAAAGAACTAAAATAAGAGTTCAATAAGATTCAATATCGTGTCATATGAGATAAAACATTGCCTTTCTCACATAAGTTTGTTGAATCTTCTTTTTGTTTATTTATCATGTCTAATTAACCTTCATACAGTTTATTTTAGTGAAATTGATCAAAGGTAATCCATGGGCTCAATGGCCATCATTACACAGATCTTGAGTCAATTTACATAATCATATCAACCAGTTAGCCAAATTTAAGGAACAATTTCACATCAGTATTTTTGAAGCCTTTGACATCTATAGGCAGTGGGTTACATTAGTTTGAGATTAACATCAAACACCATGGGTAAAACCATTTTTTTTGTAAGAGAGAACTTAGTATTAAGACTAGCTTAAGACCCGCCCTACGGCTGGCATTTTCAACTAGTTCCTGTGGGAGGCCTAAATGGCACCTGTGGCTCCAATAAGAGATCATGGATTTGAAATATGTATTTATTGAATCATAGGTACCTTATTTGAAAATCATCACCATCACAAACTCTTGGGTCACATTTAATTTAAATATCTGGGTAGATTTCGCAAAAGATAGGTGAATTATGGTAAGATAGATAGGTGGAAATCAGATCATTATTATTGGTGTTAGTGTGAACACTGTCCCTACAATATAGGGATAGTTATGTAATTCCTGAGTTACACTGTCATATACAGACTAACAGACATTTTTGCGAATTATAGTAGGATAGCTAAAGGAAGAGTAAGATAAATTCTAGGTAAAGCTGATACTGTCTGGACTATACACTAGTGAAAAGCTGATTGAAAAAGATCAGAAATATTTATTTTCTGCATCCAATAATGATTAATCAGATTTTGAAGGCTCTGAAATGTATTAGCACTGAACTATCAAAACTAATTATCAGGTTTAGATAAATGAAAAGATATATATATTTTTTTTAAATCTACCACCTCCAGGTCTGATACAAACTGTCATGACCTCTGGACAACAGGAGTTGGCTTGTGCTATTTCTAGAATCACTTCATGTTGTCTAGACAGTTGACCTTTCGGTCAACCTCAACATCCCGAGTTTGCCACACTTTTAGGCAATACTCACCAGTCAGAATCAACTTGTCAATGAAGCTAGTCACACCTATTTCGGGGTCTCCTAAATCAAGCATATCTAAACACAACTGAATCTTCTAAATGCTAACAACACTATATTCTATTTTTCCTCCCTATCTTCTCAATTACTAACCAGTACTAAAAGCCACTAACTAATACTAATACATAAGAAGAAACAGACAACTGAAGAACTTGACTGATCACCTTGTATTTCTACATAGAAAAAAAAGTTCTCTTTCATATATATTGTTTGACCGTGACTTCCTTAGAAGCCCAAGTCATGATGCAAACATATCAGGATCTTACAAAGTATGGGGTTGTATTATATAAAATGATGAATTTTTACCCCTTTTTTTCAGTACTTTAAATGAGGGTTGAATTATTCACTTGATCACATTGTACATACATACTTATTAAAATTGCCATACTTCAAATGTATCAAAATAAACTCATTTATACAGTGTAGGTAGGAGAAATAACTTTTTATAAGGGATATGAAGTAACAATTCTTTAAGGTATCTAACATTTAAAATATATGTATCAATTACAAGGAATATTTGGGCTTTAATGCTCAGAAGTTAAAGAAACAGGATATAAATGCAAGCAGCCTAATAAGGCAATGGTTTAAAAATCTTTAATTAGCATAACATAAGCATGAAAAGTAAATATACTGATTTACCTTTTTTAGGTTTAATAGTTATGCAATTGCATGCAAAATGTACGTGCAGGTATATAAGCATATGCTTCACATTTTTCTTCTTTAAATTGTATATAATATTGTCAAAATATGGTGATAAATGCATACAAATAAGCCCTTAAATGTTTGTTTTTTTTAAATAATTTCTGCTGTAAAAAAGTCAATTTACATTATTACAAGTAATCTTAATTATCCCGAATCTATTATTAAATGAAGCAATGTCAATTATTAATTTTTTTACTAGTATTTCTTTCATCTCAATTTCAGTTGCTTTTTATTGCAACTTCTCAGACCATCATTCTATAGCTGTGAGTGAGCAGCATGGATCGAAAATAAAGAATAAGCCTTTGGCAAAACTTGAACTCGCATACTTCTTTCCATGGGGATCCTGTCAACAGATACCTTACAGATTAGGCCACAGGCTGTAGAAGCCCAAATCTAACCATATAGCTTTCAAAGCTATATGGTTAGATTTGAGCTTCTGTAACCGGTTACCTTTTTGTTGCCTAATCAATAAGGCAGGCAGTCGTGCTAAGACAGGTTTCCCAAGGAAAAAAGTATGTGAGTTTGAGTCTTGCCAGAAGCTTATTCTTTATTTCCGCTCCGTGCTGCTTGCTGACGGCCATAGAATGATTGTCTGAGGTGTTAAAAAGCAACAACAAATGTCTATAAAACTTCACTGCTTCTTACGCAGCAAGAAAGAAATCAACTGTTTCAAAAATCAGTTGGCGATAAAAATAACAATTGCCTTTGTTGGTGGTTGTTCTATGCTTTAAAAAAAAAAGATTTTAAGAAATCAGTGCTAGTCTGGATATTTGGGAATGGCAAATAACAGGTTAAATGCTGTGAGATGGTTAAGGATAATGCTCTTATGACGTAAATATACAAAGACATAAGAAACTGGAAAGATTAGATAAAGGTGGCTAGTCAACTTGTTGCACATTTCAATGGTAAATCTTTTGTCCAGAGCAAAACAAATTTAATGATGAAAATAAATCATTTTTCATATAACTAGGAAGCATTTTTATATTTCCGTCTTCCATTTTTTAAATACTGAATGCTACTTCAGCTCCCCTTTCTCCTGTTTATATATATATATATTACACATGCATACTTGCTCATATACAAATATACTGTATTTACTGACCCAAAACACCCTTTCTAAAAAATTTAAAAGAAATCAATACAGCATTAAATGTGCTGTTATTATGGATGAGAGGCTAATCACTAAAGGGTGCAGCTGATTGCCAAAAAATATATATATATTATATATGCACACAAAAAATACAGAACTCTTTAAAAATGTATCTGCTTGATATATTTTATTATAAAACTGTCACTAAATATATACTGCCCACCTCTATGCTTGGCTGTGAATATACACATTGTTCATGTACATTCATAGTTATATATACATAAGCATTCTCATTTTGGTATTTATAAATGTGTTTCTGTGTGCATACATGAGTATGTAATGTGTGTACATGTTATTTCATTAATAGTCAATACTAAACAAAAACCTTCTGGAAGAGGTAGGGCGAGAATGGAAAACCAGTTTTTAAAATAACTGCTGGCAATAACCCAAGAGTATTTTCTTTTCCTTTTTAAAAAAAAAATTCCTTCTATAGCAATACAATAGCGATGGCTTTCCTCAATTCTTAAAACCAATCTTCTCACACATTTCTCCTTTCTGGCTGACTCTTGTTCAGTACATATATATGAAATTAAGAAAGAAAAGAAAAGAAAGTCAATTCGTAAATCTGAGAATGATGTATAGTTTAACCCCCCCGCCCCAGTGTATATCAGAGTGATCAAAATTTATTTTTCTCTTTTTTAAATATTAAGAATATTGATTAACAACAAAGTAAATTTTCCACTCCATAATCTTATTTTATCTCAAAGTGAACAGTGGAGACAAAACAAACTGAGAAAAAAAAATATATTTAACAGCAGAGAAAATTAGTTTAAAAAATAGCATTTAAAGTAGACTGAAAAATGATTCCATTTTTTCTAGTTACTCTGAAAATTACTTAATCATGCCAGAATCAAGAGATAAACCAAAAATTGAGATGGGAGGAAGAAAAAGAGAAAAAAGATGTCATAAAAATGATGAGAAAAAGAGTGTGACAAAACAGAATAGATGGGATGAGAAGATGCTATGACTTTAATTGAATGACTAGTCACTATTCTATATAATATACACACAATATATAATAGAACAATAACTCAGAAGTTGAAACTTATTGGAGTCATTGTTAACAATTTTTCAATTATTAGATGAATTCTTGAAGAGATTTTGGTGGGAGAGGCTATTCTAACTTACAGAGAATGCCACAAATACTAGGGCAATCAGCCAAAAAATGTCAGAGTCAACCATCAATTAAGGTTTCCAAATGTTTGCTGAGGGTAATTGGGTCAAGGTTGCCATTGGCTGTTTAGGAAAAAATGAAACAAATGGAAAAATTGTTTTTGAATAAAGAGGGGAAAAAAATAGTCCAACAATGATTTAGTTAGATTTTCTTCAGTTTTAGGTTTTTATCTAAAGGTTATCCAAAACTGTCTGTATCAAAATGGTTTTCAAGGTCACCATTAATATTTGTGGGATAATTTTACTTTAAAAAGTGCTCATTTGTCTCTTAGTTTTCTCTTCAGATCTATCATTTAACAGACACAATAAAAACAAAAACAGACTGTCCAAAACCTGTGCCGTTGTGTGATCAGAATAAGTTCTCTTATAACAGCACCACATTCTCTTACAATGTCATTAAAAATATGTCAGAAATATTAATCTCTCTCGTCTCCTGTCTATGTATGCTTTCAACCTTTTTCAATTTGTCCTGAAAGAAAATGAATTTGACTTTCATAGAACTTGTAACATGTGTTGCAGATAAAAAATAGGTTACTTCCCTTGAACGTTATCATTGTGAAATAAACAAATCCTGTGATATGGCTTTCAGATAAGAAATATAGCCTATAGTTGAATAAAGAACTCACTAATTAACATGTAAAAGTAACATGATTTTTTTTGGTGTACTCCTCAGAGCCATGTGAGTGTACTATGATGGTAAGATTGTAAATAATATGATTATTTGGGGGTTGGAAATCAGGTCATTTATATTTCAGTGTGCAATTTAAGATATTAAAACCATTATAGCTCTGGGAAATAAAAGATTTTTTAAAAAAAGCCTGTCAGTTTTCTATTCCACTATAAAACTCAATTTCATAAAGAAAAGTTTTCCAACATTTTTTTTATTTTAATCCTTTATCTTAAATACCAATTATTTATTTTAAATGTAGAAAACAATGTGCACACACCATCATCAAAAAGTGGCATTTCTAAACATCCTGACTTGTTTTATGCCAACAATATTTGCACAGTAAGCATAGCAAAGAAAACATTATCTCTAATTGCTCATATTACAAGCCAGCCCTCTTAATAAAGATGGTATTTTATCTGCAAGCATTTATCCTAAACAGTAATTACTGTGAGCAAAAGAGAAACTCATTATATAAATGAATTAAGACGGGCAATGTTGAAACAATCATTGCCTTATATTTATTTGACAAAATTCATACATACATAAACACGGGACAGGCAGAGAGGAAATTCTATATAGACATTTAAAGATGTTGGAATGTATTAAACTTCTATGAGCACATTTTTAGAAGTAGTTTTTCTACTTATACACTACTTTTGACAACATAGATCATGGATGATTGTAGTAGAAAACTCTCTTTCAAACGGGAGGACCGCATGGTACAAAGTGTTTGGCACAGCAAAACATGAACGGGGAGCCTGGATGTTCTAACAGCGCTGCCACACAGAGTCTCTTCGGCTGTGGCTGGGCAGAGGGC
>VCCN01000403.1:2835423-2852201 GCA_006491835.1 Architeuthis dux
GGGGGGTTTATTGATATAACAAAGTTTTTGGGCATCCTGATGCGGTTTTTGACAAAACAATGCATAAGGAAATGCAAGCCCAGTAAAACTCCTGCTTCTGATCAATATACACAATTTTGTGCATAGTGGATGTAGCATTTCAAATCTGATTTGTTCAGTACAATTATGCAAATTTCTACCTACAAGAATCATTTAAAAACTAAGGATATAAAAACCAATCTAGACATTCAAGCTATGAACCAACCATCCATCCAAGATTTAGCAAAATGTTCCTGTGTTATCTTGCATACACAAAAGATAGACACCGAATCCATCAAACTTCAACACATATAGAACAAGTTTTTTTTCTTTCTCTGGAAGTCCATCAATATTTAGACTGATCACCTCTTAAGGTTTATTTTATGTAAAAAAGATTATCTTTGAATCAAATTGTGCAATCCTTAGTAAATGGAGGCAAGTTGAATAACCAATTGCACACTGGGTCTCAAGATGGATCAATTTATATGAAGGTTTTATTTTAAACATCAAGGCATTTGTATGGAACTAACCAAGCAAAGACTTGCTCAACTTAGTTAAAAGTTCTTTTTCTTGCTTAATAACCTAAAAGCACAAATCATTTTCTACATTTCAAAATACATAGGAAATGAGCAACTCAGGATGTCATTCTAGAAATGATATTAAAACAAACATTAATAAACTTTATTAACTGTGGCATATTTTTTCTTTTTCAACAAATGGTATTGCCTAATGCTCATAGTTTAGTAAAGGTGGATTCAAATTTTTTTAAATAAAACAAAATAAAAAACAAAAGTTCTTTTAAGAAATGTGCTTCTCCATGTTTGTGGGTTATTGTTTATTCTCAAACTGAGGGCATCTGGTACAAATGCGTGTCATACTTCAGAGCATTGCACAAGAGAGAGGGGAGCACAAGACAGACAGAGGGGATCACGAGACACAGAGAGGGGATCACAAGACACAGAAGGAGAGAGAGGGAGGGATGAGAGGGGAGCACATGACAGAGTGAGCAAACACTAAATAAACATCTGAAAGCTAGGATATTTTGAAAAGTACTGAAAATGAAATATTGTATATTTTGAAAAGTGCAGAAAGCCAAAGATTTAAATAGAAAAAGTGGGTAGAGAGAAAAGCAGGAGTTTAATGAGTGGGGGGGGGATCTGTGAAGAAGAGGTAGAAAATAGACTCAGCTTGGAAGAGAATGAAGAGAAAGAGTGGCAAAGTGTAGGAGGAGGAATGTTTGGTGTGAAGGAAAGCAGTAAGAATAGGAGGTGATGGTAGAAAAATGGAGACTTACATGTGATCTGTTTCCTACGTCACCAGATCCTATGTGACCTGTGTGTTGGAAATTCATTGGCTGACCTATCATACTGGCATCTATTCTTCGTCGCCTCCTTTTCTACAAAAATAAAGCAGAAAACCAAATTAACAGAAAGTAAAAGACAACCCAAAATACAAAGCAGAGAAATGGGAGAAAGTGAAAAATAGCAGGGAAAATGCTGCAGAAAACGGAATAGTTATTATTCACTGTTTTTATTTTTTGCAATGCAATCAACATGGTATCTGGTTTCCTCCACTTCTGTAAGAATCAGAAGGACGTAAGAAATAACGGATCCTTTATGGATAGAGTAATGGATGGCATGACAAAGCTATCAATTATGGCATCAGTATTAGATAGAAGAGAACAAAGGGAGAGTATCCTTTTGGTAAAATCAGGTGCTAGTGTTTGTTAGCCTTTTCAACAGCCAACTGCTTATTTTTCTTTGCCGCCCACAAATCATCGTTGCTTCAAAGAGATGCCTGATCCTGTAGCTATCTAGATTTTATCTTTTATTTCAAAGAATAAAATTTACAATAACCTACCATGATTAGAACTCACGACCAACTTATTTCCAGGAGGCTGTCTTACTAACTGAGCTAAATTGACAAGTCTTAGATATTAATGAAAATGTATTATACAGATACACAAGAGCTTATTTCATTTTAATAAATAAGTACCTTTATACAAGAAATATATATATTTTTATTATACAATATGAAAGTTGCAGTAATCATCATCAGTAGAAATAGAAGGTGGGGTGGAGTTTGGCCCTGCAGCAGCCAGTCTTGTTTCAACTAGTTTTGAATATACATTCATACATTATAAAACACTAATTAATATTCAAACATTTGTAGCAAAGATTCTGCAAACCCTCAACTTATTTTGCATAGAAAATACTTGTTTCTTTGCCAAGAGTAAAGAGAATGAAAAGCTCCACCCAACATTCATAAAGGAAATGAAACACCAAATATTTGCAAATTGTGAACAAGTCATGGAAAGATCTTCCTCTTTTCAAATAAAAAGAAACAAAGTTGATAACACTTAAAATATCAAAAGGAGTCAAGTAAAACATGACTAGGATAAGCATCAGTACTAATCAAACTAACATTATTGTTTGTGTAAAGCAGTCAGTGCCTTCTCTAAATCCCTTCTCAAGCATTTGGATTGTTCTTTGCCAACTCTTCCAGCCAACCAAACTGATCAATGACATACAAGCCTTAAACTGTTGATCTTTAGATCAACATGTTAAGCCTATTTTGGTAATAGAATTTGTGAAAGAAGAGGCATCACAGGTTACTCTTTATTAAATGAAGGATCCAAAGACTACATAATGCTAAAATAGAAACAAATTAATATTTGTGAGCAATTTCCTGTTTTAATCAGATATTTCTGTATTTATGCTTTTTGTTTCTTTAAACTGAAAGGTATTCGACCAGCAAATATGACAAATGTGAAAATTATATTTTTGTTATCAAAGTAGTAGTTGTCATAATACAGTGGTTTTGCAGGATATTCATGCAACCCAGTTATTTTGCATAGATGGGCACGAGTCAAAATGGCTTTGTTCAGCAAATATGGTCATATCTATGAGACTTTATCTCTGGAGGAATCACAACTGAATAGCCAACAATATTGTTTGTTTAGCATGAGGGGATTTAAGGTTGGTTTTCTTACCTGGAAACACCCCTGTTATCTTTAGATATTTAACAGAAGTGTGCTATTTCTGATTCACAAACAATAAGAACATAAAACCCGGACCCATTTCTCTTTGAATGAAAACACATTTCTGAAGTTTAAAAAAAAAATAAGACTCATATCACATTGCAGATCGCTGACACTGTGTCACATTGGGTATGGTAACTTTTTTCCTCATTTGAAAATAAATCAGCTTGACAGTGGCACCCTACAAGCTGAAGTTTGTATGAGGTTATGAGGTATTTAGGGTCAGGTCAATTTTGGGGTTTTCAAATCTAACGGAGACAGCTGAAGGCTGCAAATTTGTGTACATGAGTAATTTGACCCCAGGATGAACCTAGGGTATATGGAGATGACCGTTGAAGGTCAATTCAAAGTCAGGTCAATTTTGGTATTAAAAAAAAACAAAAAAAAACAAAGGTCAATTTATGGCATTTTCAAACCACTTGAAGGGTCGCGATCCCTATTTCACGTGTGAAACAGTTACGTTTTAAAATATTATAACAAATTACCTAATTATTGGATTTCAAACTAAGCAACTTTTGAAATCTTCTGCACCCTATTTTAGAAAGTAAATACAATTTTAAAAATGTGTTCAGAAGGTTTATTTTGCTTTTGCTAGAAAGAAAAAGATCCAAATTATTTTTTAATAAAAAGAAAAACAAATTATACACCATAGAATGCATAAAAAGGAAAGAACTAGATTGATTGTTTTGTTTAATGGCACATCAACCCTTGGTGGGTCATTTAGTGCCAAATTTAGTAGGGGGAGATCCCATGTTCCCGTGACTAGAGACTTGAGGGGGGAGAATCCCAAATCTGTCACTGAGACAAATGCCACAAGGACTGGCATAAACTGGTCAGTGGTCAAAAGCTTCTCAGGACGAATCCCAAGCATGCTAATGGTGATCGCCTTCTGACCAGCTGGCCAAGATATCCTGTGCAACTTCTCCCAGATATCCGGAGATACCCGAGCATGCCGCAAGGACCCCCGAAGGGCAGTGGTTCTTTGAACTTCGAGGCCATAGCGGTTTCAAAGAACAGATACTACACTTTGATCTTAGCCAAAAGGCCGAAAAGTGATCGGAAGAGCTAGAGGCACACCCTGATGTATGCAGCTTGACTGAGGTGCCCAGGTATCTTTTGTATAAGTGCACAGTAAAAAATGACTGTGTCACTTTTTGCATTAAGTGGAAATATTTTGTTTAATCATTAAGTTTTTAGTTTTATTTAATCTGTCTTTTTAAAAAATATTTTGATATTTTCAGGGTCATGGAAAACCATATGGTCATATGCAATGCTATCCTTAATCATTCATTACACAAGCCCTCAATACTTCCACTAATAAAGAGGAAATAGAGAACACGCAGTGAAGTAATATCTGATTTAATTGCAAGCCTGATGACAAAGGTCTTTAATCACAATGGAGACTCTAGCAACATATAGACTTTACCCCACACTTACAAGATACCTCTTTTTATCCCCATTGTCTTCCTTGAGTAATCAATTTGTTATGTTTGGTTTATATTTTTCAATGATTGTCCTCTTTCCTTTGGTCTTGGTATTTCTTACATATGAAATTGGGATAGAGATTGACAAGTAATAGAGTCCAATACTTGCATAGAAATGACAAAATAATCAGTTACCAAAGTTGCAAGATCTAGCATACTGCTATTGCTAAGAAAAGTAAAGAGTAGAAGGTAGAAAAGTTTTAGCTTTGGAAGTAGGTAAGGTGTGTTAAGGTTTAGGCTACTCCAGTTGAGGCAGCATTGTGAGAATAAAAGAATGCTAATAAACTGAGAAACCAGAGACTTTGTGTAACAGAGACATCCACCTGAAATCTATGTTTATATATATCTTGTATATTTACTAACACAACAGTTTTTCTTTCTTTTCCTAAAGTGAAATTCTTGATAGATTGACAAGGAGGCAAGAACTGAAGGAACTTTGTATTAGCTAATTAAAACATTTAGTTAGGGTGGGATTACTTCATGTGAGCAGAAAAGAATATTGAAGGGAGGGAGGGAGCACAAACCACCCAAATACAACTGTTAAAATGATCACGTGTGTGTGCGAAGTTAGTTCTCCATGTATTTTAATGTTCAAAATTGACATTTTTGTTCATTGATCTTAACATTGAAGATGGAAGAAAATAAGCAACATTATCAGAATATTATGCTTTTTTTAATTCAAATAAAAAGGTAAAAATGCAACTCAAATGCAAAAAAAAAAGATTTGTGCAGTTTGTTTGAGCCAATTAAAATGGTTTGTGAAGTCTTGTGCAGAGACTTCTCGCAGAACGATACTCCATGGTCAGAGAGACCAGTTGAGGTTTATAGTGATCAAATGAAGACATTACTTAAGAATAATCAACATTATGTAATGCAGGAGATAGCATACATACTCAAAATATCCAAATCAAGTGTTGAAAATTATTTGCACCAGCTTGGCTATGTTAGTCGCTTTGATGTATGGCTTCCACATAAATTAAGTGAAAAAAAAAAACATACAGGACTGTATTTCCATTTGCGATTGGCAACTTTTTTTTAAAAAGCAAGTTGTGACTAGCAATGAAAAGTGGATAATTTACAACAACATGGAACACTTGAGATTGTGGCACAAATGAATTGAACCACCACTAACCATACCAAAATCCTGTCTTCATCCAAAAAAATGTTATATTATGTATATAGTGGGATTGGACGGGGGTCCTCTACTATGAACTCCTTCCAAAGAACCAAATGATTGATTTGAACAAGTACTGTTCCCAATTAACTAACCAAAAGCAGTAGCAATTGACAAAATGCATCCATGAAAGGACGTAATATTCCATCAGGATAATGCTAGACTGAATGTTTCTTTGGTGACTTGGAAAATGTTTTTGCAACTTGGCTGGAAAAGTTTTCATTCATCTGCCATATTCACCAGATATTGCTTGGATTAACATTTATTCTGGTCTTTACAGAATTGTTTTAATGAAAAAAAAAAAAATTCAATTTCCTGATAAACTGCAGAAGGCACCTAGAACAATTATTTGTTGAGAACATGAAACATTCTGGGAGGATGTGATTATGTAGTTACTTGGAAATAGTGGAACAAAATGGTAAAAATGTTGTGCAATAAAGTTAATATCAAAATTAAAAATTTGTCTTTTTTATTTAATTAACCAAACAAACTTTACCCCATCAACTTCAGAATTGCAAGAACTGAACAGTAGATTCAGTACCTATCCTAGTTCTGTTATGCAGCAACAGTTTTGTGTAGATCACCAGTAAAGCTGTCTCTTTGGCCCTTGGGGCTACATAAATATATGCATCTTAAAAAAAAATTTTTTTAAAAGTTAAAAAAAAAACACATGCCATTTTTCTTTTCTGTGGAAAGATTTCCTTAATGATCTACTGAGCTAGCTTAGTAATGAAAACAAATGTTAGGCAAACTTGACAGGTTTCCGGCACAAACAATAAAGTCGTACATTTCTAAATGGTATACCTTGGGTGGAAATCTAAAGCAATGTAGTATCTGAAAGATTTCATAGGCGTGTAAGGGACAACAAAGCCATATTTAATAGAATAAAACTAATGTTATTTTCACAGTTCATAATACCATCCTAGAGCATTGTCTTCATTTGGGTATATGAAGTAGTAGTAGTAGTATTAATGGCTGAAATCAGTGAACACACTCAACCATTATCCTTTAGCGATATCTTTGTTTAACTCCCTACCCATTTCCCTCTCCCCCGCCAGCAAAATTCAATTCCACCTCATTTTACTTTGCCTTTCTTTCGATATACCAACAACCTAAATCATATCAGACCAGCAGTCAACGAACACACACAACAGTACTTAGCACTAATCAATTTTGTGTTCATATTACCCCCTTCCTCTCTTTCTGTTTGTCATGTCGCAGACAGACATGCACGTCACAAATTATAATATAGATAGATTAAAAAGGAAAATTTCTATTCAATCTGGATTTCATATTTTCTATCTTTTATAACAGACTCAATCAAATGGAAACTTTTTTAAAGAATGATTCGGGAGAGGAGGGAGTAATATCTTAATCAGTCCACGTTCTCTTTCATACAGTATTTATTATTAGAAACAATTTTTATTTCAAATATCTCTGCTCTCCCCATATAGACAAAAAGTGCCTTCTCTTTTTAAGACAGAAAAATGGGGAAAATTTAAAGAAACGGGTGTAGAGCAAAGGGATAAAAAGAGAGAAATACAGAATGAGTTGCGTCGGGGCGCATAGGGTGCCGGGTTGATGCGTAAGCAAACATTTGACGCTTGAATAATAAGAGGCGGCATGTTGAATAAGAATGGTACATAAATCCATTCAAGGCGAGGGAGAGACATATTTGCCTGTTGGTGTCAAAACTGAACATATTTTGATACAGGTACTCAAGCTAGCATTGCTATACAATGGTAGCATCAACAACAATATCAGGTCACAGAGTTTGTCTCACGTTTTGGCCCGTCCCAACGGTCAACACTAGCACAAACAAGAACCAAACGAAACTGACACACTCACGTATATTTCTCTTAAAACCCACCATTTCTGTTCACCCCCCCCCCAGTTTCCGTAACCGCAGAGGGACAGGATTGTGCAAGAGCTTGGTACAACTACTAGAAGAGCATTTGCGTAATGTAACCAGCTGCTTCTCAGCTGGTTTGACAAGATACACATGAGAGAAGGGTGTTAAAGGGAAAATAGAAATGAGAGTGGGGGAGAGAAGATCCGAGCAGGTGTATAAACTCTTCTAGTAGTAGTAGTAGTTGTACCAGAATAGTGGATCTACTTGAAGTTTAGTTATGGCAGCGAACAAAGAATATACAACAAAAAATAAAATGTAAGACAATAAATTGAGCCTTATAGTATCCGAAGTTCATTGGTTCCCAATCTTTATTCAGTCAACACAAGATAAGCCTTCACACCTGAAGACAACCGTACACCCTCAACAAATAAACGTTTTCTAGAATGTATAACTGTACTAATGACTAATAAAACATAATACTGGAAATTCTTTAAGTTTTAGTAGATTAAATTAAATGCAAGTCTAAGGTTATTGTTAATAAAATGCAAACTGAAACAGAATTCTGTCTTTCCAAACGTGAGGCACGAGCAAGTTTATCTCAGTAGTTAGAGCAGAGGACTACTGGCAACTGAAATGATAGTTTGCTTTGGATTAAAGCAGGTCGGCCACAAAAGATTTATGGAGCACCGTATGAGGATCAAATCAAAAAAGATTTGCATGACCAGCACACAAACCCTAAGTTTTTAAGCCTCTTACTCAGGAACAGTGGCATACCTAAGGTATAGCAGGTGTGGCACATGCTGTGGGCGTCACTCAAAGGAGGTACCACTGAGCAGTTTCTATGAAAGTCAGACAAGCCATCCTCGGATAATGAAAACAGAATTTTCTTCAGATGCATGATCTATCTTTGATTATCACAGGTGAGAAGCACTATTGTTAAAGCCAGATTGTTAAATTACTTATTATTTTCATGTAGTGCCATGATTTGTTAAATAAAAAATTAACAAGCTTGACTTGTATCTTTGAGCTGATATTATGGTAAATTTATCTAAAAAGATGGGTGTCACCGTGTCAGATATTTGAACAGGGGTGTAATTCCAGTTTTTGCCCTGGCACTATTTTTTCGACAATAAGCCCGTGCTCAGGAGAATGAAAACATTTCAGAATTACCCAACAAACTGCTAAAATATTTTTCCTTTTAGTTGAGATTATATTTATAGAACAGGCTCATGGGCACAAAAATGCTGTTTGCCCAATTTGAAATTAGTCCTACTACTAAGCTAGTGAGTTGTAATGAACTTCACCACTCTGGCACTTGTTATAAAACCTCAAGGATACTAAATCTGTAAAGATTAGTAGTAAGCAGAGGTAAGTAGACAAATTCAATAGCTCTGACCTGACAATAGACCCTAGGCCTAGCATTTCATATGAGAGAGAGGTGTAGCGGAGAGAGAGAATATAGAAAAGTTAGTTTCAAAAACATAAAAATGAGAAGAAAGGAGTAAAGAGTGAGGGGAGAAAAAGAGAAGTAGAACATTTTCATTCTAAGATAAATTTTAGATCACAAAGCCATGCATGGTTAACCTTTCAGCTTTGTGCATATGCCTTTTTCAAATTGAGGAAAACTGGGTTAAAAAAAAAAAAAAAAAAAAAAAAAAAAAAATTTCAAAGTGACATTATCAACCGATTCAGGAACTGGTCCTGCCCAAAATCTTTCAATTATTGTGTAGTAATTTTGAAGATTGTTAGGAAATTCTTTGTCTTTAAGTTGTGAATATATATCAAGGAGGAAACAGAAGGGGGTTGTATAAAGCACAAATGAATACATGAAAATAGATTCCAAAAATGTGCTATTTGTCAAGTATCATAAATTTCTTTATAAGTATAATTGAATTGCGATCGATTTTTTAAAATAGTAGGGCAGCAAGTGGAAGCTAAGAACATTTTATTTTAGTGTGAAAAAAAAAAGTATACAATTTGTATATACAAGCCCACATCATAACAATGATATTTATACAATGTCTAGGGCCTAAAACCTTTGCGGTGGTGTAATAAACATCATAATTCTTCTTAAAATCATTTACATCTGTTGATAGCACTACATATGCTGGTAATCTATTCCTAAGTCTTACCACTATTTCTAAAAAAGAATTTTCTGATATTCAATCTACTTCTACTGTATGTGTGGCCTCTCAGTCCCTTGTACCCCCTTCTAGTAATAAATACATCAGGGTTTACTACTTCTAAACCACATATAATCTTAAACATTTCTATTAAGTCTCCCCGATCTCTCCTATTTTCTAACGATGTTGACCATAACACTTTTAGCCTATCCTCATACTTTTTAATTCTGGTACTAACTTAGTTGCTTGGCTGTACTTTTTCTAAAAATTTTTATCTCTCCAAGTATGGTAACCAGACCTATGCACAGTACTCTAGTACTCTTATATAGTATTAGGAACAAGTCCTTGTCTATATATGAAAAGATATGCTTAATCAGTCCTAGTACCCGGTTCGCCTTAGTCACATCAGGAGATAAGTAACTGTTTCTGAAGTCAAATATATCAAATCAAATCTGAAAGTCTGACAAGTTATATCTATTTATTCATCCTCTAATTACAACTCTTTCAGTCAAGATATTTTCATACAATATTGATTCTCACCACACTTATTAAATTGGTCAACATTAGTCTGACTCCAGAAATAGCTGTGCCTTGTTTGTTGACTATAATTTATAAAACTAAGTTTTATTCAGGGCATAAAGTTTTTCACATTGACCACAATGGAGATGTGGACTTCATTTTGCAGTTCAATTGATAAATACACATAAATATCTTAGAAAAAGTCCCAAGATGAGCAACTAAGTACTGGAATTAAAAGTATGTGTTCTGAGGATAGGCTAAAAGTGTTAGGATTAACGTTGTTAGAAAATAGGAGAGATCGGGGAAACATAATAGAAATATTCAAGATTATGTATAGTTTAGAAGTAATAAACCCTCATGTGTTTTTTACTAGAAGGGGGCACAGGGGACTGAGAGGTTGAAGCAAATAGAAGTAGATTGAATATTCTTTTTTAGCAATAGAGTAGTAGGACTTTGGAATAGATTACCGGAATATGTAGTGCTATCGATAGATACAAATGATTTTTATAAAGAATTATGATGTTTATTACACCACCGCAAAGGTTTAAGGCCTTAGACACTAAAATAAAATGTTATATCATTTTATAGCAAGCAAGACTGTCCTGTAATTTCTTAAGAACATATGCACAAAGCAGGGATGTATTCTTTCCCTCATATTGTTATAAAGAGATGAATGTATATAGTAAGCAACACTTTTTTCTCAGCACTTGTTACATTCTTGTAAACAGCATAATCTAAAAATAATTTTTAAAAAAAAGGTATTAGCTATCTTGTTTTACACTTAACTATTAACCAAAACAGCCAAATGTTTTATGCATCATCTCAATGTAAAACATTTTTACTTTATTTCTGTTCATGTCAACTTTCATAAATTGAAAATGAGTATGAACTCATTTTAATATGTGAATTTGCAGCTTCTATTTATTTATTGATTGGAGTTTTCAATTTATGGATTCAAAGTTCAATGCAGTAGTTTGCAAACTGAAAAAAAGCAAAGATTTTTATCTACAAAATCAAGAATGCTCATGAGATTTTAAAATGCTTTATTCCCTTCACTAAATCAATACACAGTGACTCCTTAAAATGACATATTTACTAAAAAAACATTTTGAAGGAGTGATGTTCCATAATTAAATGTCAAGAATGACACCTCATATTTTTCTGTAATGTAGCAACATAATATCAGATTGTGGATAGTAACAATGGACATATGTTTACCCACTGTATCAGATCAAATCGATGTCAAAAAACAAAAGTCCATAGCCTAATCAGGAAGAAAGCATTGATTCAACATATTCATTTTTCAACAATTTCTTTCTTTGTCAAAGCACTTAATTCAGTGGTGAATATTATTTACATTTCAGATCAAAATTCAACTAATAACTAGGTATGTGTCCAACTTAATAATTCAGGTTGGTTCAATCACTAGTAAAACTGATGAATTATTCTACTTGATTTGTTTTTTTTAAATCAGTTACATGATAATATACAGAAATATGGAAAGAAAGAAATCATTTTATTCATAATTGCAATGGCTGTTGAATAAGAATTCAGATTTGGTTCTCTTCTATACCTTTGATGACTTCTAAAGCCAATTTGTTTTTTTAGAATTTAAAATAGTATTGCATCTAAACAAAGATGAGACAAAAACACTATATAAAGAGGAAGATAATTTACTTTAGTTGGATGGGTCAGAATAGTTGAGGACATAATTAAGATGTTTGTAAATTGATGATAGAAAGAATAATGATTGTTGCTGTAAGACAAACAATAGTATAAGTCAGAGATAACAGAATCCTAGGAAGAAGTCAATTCCTACCAAATTTCTGGGAACGCAATGACACTCCAAATAGTTTTATGATAAAGCTAAGTGGTTAAACACAAAGCCTTGTGTACATCAAGGAGGATTGGTAAAGGATAAAAAACAATTTTTAAAAGGGAAGAATAAATAGGGAGAAACCACAAGAATCAAAAGATTAGAATGGTGCCACACAAGTGTAAATTTCCTGTTTTTAGCCATTTAAGGTATCTTAGTGCAGTGTGGCCAGCAACAAAACAAGAAAAGAAGGAAGCTGGAAAACTCAGTGATGATTTAGTTGAACTATAAATCATCAGAGAATGACTACATATGTGTAAAACTCAAGTACCCACTCCTAACAATTAGAACAAAAATAGGAAAAGAGAAGGAGCCATATTAATCATAATTGTAATGGCTGTTATTAAACTGGTTGATATTCTGTACTTGAGAGATAAAATGTGTTTCTTTAAAGTAATATGTGCTGCTAAAAAGGAATACGATCCCTAACAAAATGTTTTTCACATTTTTGAAGAATTACACACACACACACACACACATTTGTATTTAAACTGGATTCATTCATCAATTTTGATATTTTTCTGCACTTAATTTAAAGACTCTTTTTCCCTTCAAATGTTTTGCTATTGTCACTTTTGTTCAATTTGTTCTTTTCTCATTTCAACCAGTCACTTCTTTGTTATTCTTTATTTTCATAGATTATTATTTTTAACTTGCTTATAAAACAGCCAAGTGTTGTTGCTTCAATCATTTAATTCTGAAGCTAAGAATAATCAACTGATAAACTCTGATATTTTGTTAATAAAAAAAACAGGTTTGTCATAATTACTTTTATTCTAAATGTTATCTGAAGTTTTCAGATGATTTTTCATTTTCCACAAATTATTTGCACTAATATCTTCATCTTTGTTGTTTATCACATCACAATGTTTCTGTCAATATATTCTTTATTCTGCATTTCCTAGGTGTATCTATACAAAGAGTTATAGTATCTCAATATTATCAACTGTTGACAATGAATTGGCAGTCTTTCCAGCATATAAATAAATCAAGATGAATAGAAATTAAATTCTGACAATGTGAAATTGTGTCAAGTCTAGAATAATACCATATTTTGAAGCATCCAGTGTCAAATTTGCTATTAATTAGAATAGACAATGCAGAACTAGGAGTAGTTCTCTTTTTGTATGAGTCACTAAAAGAAACAAATTTAATCTCCTCTCACCACTTTCTATTTTTTGTAATTTTCTGTCAGATATCAACAACCATAGAGAAGAAAAATAGTGGGGCGGCATAGTT
Source organism: Architeuthis dux (assembly GCA_006491835.1). Classification (NCBI taxonomy): domain Eukaryota; kingdom Metazoa; phylum Mollusca; class Cephalopoda; order Oegopsida; family Architeuthidae; genus Architeuthis; species Architeuthis dux. The sequence continues at coordinate 2,848,749 of VCCN01000403.1, forward strand.
AACCTATTGTTCATTTTGTGATAAAAGCACCAAATTTGGTACGTATATAGCTTAATATATTTAAAATCTGGATATTGGGCCATTGCAGATTGGAATCCTGATGACCATGCTGCTAGCGATTACTAGTGATATAAATGCATAGAACATTTTGACCAACCCCAAGCTGCTGTTTCCATGTTTTCTGCACCACACATATTTACGTACAAGTACAATATGTTTTATTACAATGTAAGGCCTTTGACATACACAGCCAAGACCACAGCATCAGTGTCAACAGTGCAAACGAGTATCTGGTGGTGGCCATGCTGTGCAGCATGGAATACATACAATAGTATATAACTATCTGCTTCTTCATGGCTGCATGAGGACAGGGTGTGGAGATCCTGTAATAGGTGTGTGCTGAGCACCCCCTTCCCACAGAATGCCTGAAGTAGGACCATGGACTGGAAATTGAATAGTTCTGTCTTGTTGCTGTCAACCCGGAGAAAGTTCTGTCAGTTTCCTGGTATGACAACCTTCCAAACCACACATCTTACACCCTTTCCACACTTGGCTCTTGCTGTGCCTTTCAGGGAGTCATCCTTGTAAGTATCCCATACGAGGTCTACATGCGACACACTGTGCAGCTGACAAGAGATGTATGGGATGAATACCTGCTGGCTTCATCATCATCTGAATGATGGCAGCTCCATCAGGTAGCATTAGGTTGTGATGGAGACAGGTTCTCCAGGCATGTCAGAAGGTCCCATATCGTAATTTTCCTCCATCGGAGAGTGCTGGTGGCCATCCTTGGTTCTCATGCAGAAAGAAGGCTTCAGGTTTCCATCTCTTGTTTGTCAGCTAATGTAGAGTTGTGAGAACAGCTCAACATCACTTTTCATTGCTGTCTTTGACCAAACAAATAGTTTCAACCAGTTGCAGTAGATGGTGTCATCAATGGGCGTTGTTCTCTCCAGAAGACATTCCTTTGTGAATGTTTGGAACTGTTTGCCAATCTTCCGTGCCGCGATCTCTTTGCTGTCAAGCAGGTCTTCAGTATCCTCTTTGTATGGGTTGCTCAACTCTTCCATTACATTGATGAGTGAGCAGATAACTTTTCTAAATGCTTTCTGCACACTTGCTGTCTGGCCATGATGGAGCATCTCATCTTGTCTTCCTATGAGCTGGTGTGCATCTTTAAACTTCCGTTTTCTGAATGGTGAAATTGCCAGGATTAAATTCTCTGGCAACATCTAGCATTCAGATGTTGAACAGCCTTTCTTATTATGACTAGGCCTAGATAACTAAAGCATTGGTTAAAAAGCGTCTGACTGTTGAGTCATCTGTAGATTGTGGATTCAATCCCAGGCAGGAGCACCACAACTGAAAAACTGAAAAATAACCACAAAATAATTTCTAGGACATGGATAGTGGAATGAGGACAGTATACCCCCGTGGATCGAATAAAGGGTTCAGTTCAATAGTTCCGGAAAGTGACCGACAAAGCTTGACACCTGAAGAAGGCCAGAGGGTACATCGGCCGAAACGTTGTGAAAATGACAACCAAGACGAGGATCTCAGTCCGAACAATGGTATCAGTAATACTAACACCTCATCTCAGAAATACCGAACTCAGTTAATGCTTAGTATATAAGCAATAAGCAGTGAAAGATTATGCACAACTTTCTGGAGAGCAAAGCTTTTACTTGTGTTACTATATTTCTCAAACTTATAAATCAGATTATGGCCTCATTTTCAGAAATTTAATTATAATTGAACTGTAAAAATACTTATTTAAAAAACTTAATATTTCTATGAAGAATTTATTTCGAATAAGCATCCTTACAGATTAAATAGATTAAAATGCTGGTTCCCATTTCATCACCAAAAGCTAAGCAAATCCTGTCAGGTCATTATCTAATGAGCGAACATCTGGTATTTCTATGTACATAAGGAAAGATTGAATTTAAATATAGCTTCAGCAAATGAGTATTATAAAAATCATCCAAGATAGTTCTTTTGATATACAACTTTAGAAGCAGAGAAAACCATGCAGTACAATGATCACCATAATCCTAACAAAGAAGATATGGCCGACTAATATGGTCTTGAATAAATAGAATAGTTTTAATCCGAAAGACAATTTCCTGAGCTTTTACACATGGCTTAAAGTAGGACAGACTATTAGTCACTGAAGTGTATACTATAATAATATTCAATAAAATTATGTCATTCAGCAAAGATGACAAATATGTATCATGTTTCTCAATACATTGATGTGACACAAGGTAAATGACCTTGCTTCAATTGTCTATGTTCACACATGCCACAAAAAGATATAAATATCCCTGGTTTAGGAAACTAATCGACTGTAACAGTTATTACTTTTTCCACTGCTTCAAGCCAAGGACAAATCAATTAACTGGTAAAATGGCTTAGGCAAGTCTTACAACTCCTTTCAGGCAATATTCTAAAATTAGCAGAACTGATTTTTAAGAAATAATGCTAGTTTCCAAATAGTAACGGGGGAGTAAAGGAAATTAATTCATCTGAACATGTGAGCATAACATTTTTAAATATCTAACTTTATGAGGTAATTTTTCAAGAAATTTTCGATACTGATTCAACCCCTTGACAACAAGTGTGTGTGTGTGTATATATATATATATATATATCTCATGACTTACATTATGCACCCAGGAGAATAAATATGTGTAAGTCATTGAACTTTGCTGAGTGCTCCCAATTGTAAATTCTGGTGTAAAATATATCTTTATATCTCAAATTTCGAATAAAAGGGTTGTATTTCAGTCTGAATATCGTATATCATTTTAAAAAAGAAGATTTTTTTTTTTCTTTTAATATTTTTTGCTGAAAGTGATATGTCAGCAAAGTTAAACATTTTTTTATTGCATAGCTACATAGTTAAGAAATTGCAAGTTTCTTTCAGGACATTTAGAGGACAAAAAGAAAGAAACATGCCATATTTTGATTGTAGAAAAAATGCTGGAAGGGATTTCAGTAACATTCCATTATTTATTGGAAATCTGCTATGAATCAGCTATCATAATACAATGGGTAGGTCTAAGGAGTGTGAAGTGTACCAACACTTCAGGCAGCCTAGCAGACAAATCTGATGACTAAGGCAAGTTATCGGTTAAAATGTGAACAAGAAATGACTCAGAGTGCATACCTCTGCTAACGCCATTGTCAGGGGAAGTAATTATGCATGGATCCGTCCAAAAATGTATTCACTTCTTCCATAGCACAGTGCCCACAATTCCACAAAATTTCATTGAAATTCGTTGCAAATTTTTGAAGATATTGTGCAAACAGACATGAAATTCTTGAAATATGTGGTGTGGACAGAACTACGACATAGGGGAAGTAATTTTGCATGGATCCGCCCCAAAATGTAATCACTTCTTGCCTATTGCCCACCCTTCCACAAAGTTTCATTGAAATCCATTGAGT
>VCCN01000403.1:2865147-2875550 GCA_006491835.1 Architeuthis dux
AGAACCAAATTTGTTGCAATCAACATAACATTATGGTATGTATTTAGTCAGATCTTGTGGTTCTGAATGCTAAGTTTCCTGAAAAAGTTGTTTTTTTGGTTTCTATCCTTCTAAAATCTTGTTTAAAATTGATCAAGGAGATTAAAAAATTTAACTCACATTGCTATATGGAAGAATTGCCAAACTAGCAAGTTAATTTTGAACCTCCCTGAGATTCAAAATCCGTAATGTCCCCTGCAATCTCAGGAAATAAAAACAGATTTTTGTACTTGTTCAAATACTTATGAGCAATACTTTTATTATTTATTAATTATCATTGATAAAAAATTTTTTAAAAAGTATATATTCTTGGGCATGATACTATCAAAGTTTCTTAGAGGCCATCTGTGGAGTGTACTGAGAACAATTAGATACCTAATCTTTGGAAAAATACATTACATTACATTTGGTCTTTTATTGTAAATGACAGTTGTTTCTAATTAGAACCAATTGCCTTGATGCAACTGGTAATCAATCTTCCATTTACACTTTTAAACTACAGGGTAAAGAATGGCTGCACTGATATAAAAAAAGGTGGCACTTGACCAAACACTTGAATTTGCATTTGTTTATGCTCAATATTTGTTCTATCTTGAGCAGGAGGACACTTATCCAACAATGCAGAATTGAACGCAATAACAATAATTAGGAGCTTTTCATTTTTTTTGCTATGTAGCACTTAAGTTTTTTCTTTTAGTGCAATACAATTATATACAAATTTTGAAGATTTTTCATCAGGAATTCGGACAATTTATTGTAATTTAAATTAAATTCTTAAATTTGTTGCATTATAAAAAATAATTAGTACTTTTATATCACATTTGTTTGTTGATATTCTAAAGTGTATCTATATACCTTTTATTGTGTAGTACCTGTTTAATTTCTTTGCCCATTTTAAATTATTAATATTATTTAATTTGAAACATTAAATATTTATAAAAAATTTAGATTTTGCGACTGGGTATTTTTTCCTTGTTCAAATATCAAAATGTAATTTGTTCATTTTAATGACAAGATGTCTATAACTTATGGTCAAATACCAGATAATTTCTTTGAAAGAACTTTTAATTTATAATTGGTTTGTTTGTAAAAGCAGTTATGTCTTGTTATACTGTAATATTCAGCTAGATTCAAATAGTCTCACTTTGGAGTCTTATAGCAATTACGTGGAACTGACCTGACAAAAAAACATAACACGATTGCTTATTTTTTTTAAATAGTCCTAATTATAAGTTCCCAAATTCTTTTTTTCAGGATTAGAAAAACCAACTGCTTTCTATAAGGACATGACAATCAACTGGAATGAATTCTAAACAAACATGAAAAAGATTTTAGCAAAATTGCAAGAAAAAAATAGAAAATATTTATATGCACATAACTTTTTATATAATCTTATATATGCTGAAATGGTATGTTCAAGTTGTAATGTTTGTATGTATGTATGTTTGTACTCTTATAACTCAAGAACTATGCATCCTAGACAAAAAATAAAACTATAATCAAATTCAATGTCTCGATCCACCTAAAGCACACATTTTTAGGTCAAATTTAGAAAGAAATTGATTAATAAATTTCTTCACATTTTTTGGCATCTGAAAACTCCAACGACAACATGTAACCAGCAGTCAGTCAAAAGCAGGTCATGTGTTAGGGTTGGGTAGGAGGCCATGTACAAATGGAATCCAGCCAACTACCTTCCCGGAGGGGGTTGGGGCCTTCAGCAGGAAGACAAACAACAGTTTTGAATTGTAAGACGTTGTAGCAAATTGATTTCATGATGCAACAAACCAGAAATTAATCTCTCCCTTGTCAGCAATTCCAAATGATATGTGATCGAGAGAATAATGCTCTACGCCAAATCTTTGGAAATGAGAATAAAAAATTGAAGGATGGTTATAGAATACCCATACTTCAATTTTATAGGAATAGGGAAGTGCCCATTAAGGAAAATAAATATCCAAATAAACCCCACTTAAGATCAATCTTTGATTAAACAATCTCATTAAGTCATTTTTCTATCACACACACACGTTATATGTGGTTACTAATTTGTTAGTTATTTGGTTGGTGCAAAAATAATTGCGGCTTTTTACCATCAACTTTAAAGCAGTATATCTCAGCTTAGAATAAAAGTTATTAATCGAAATAAGAACCTTCAGAATCTACGCATTTTTACAAACTAGAAAAAAGTCCATTTATTCCGGAATCATAGAATTCTGGGGTCCTGGAACCAATGAATTCTTCAGAGATGTTTTGAGCTGCTGCTTGGTTGTTAAGACCTTCACTTGCAGGGAGTGGTAGAAATGCTAGGAAAAGTGGTAGTCGGTCGGAGCCTAGTTCATTCAATTGACATGCGGTTGGGCATTGACAAGTATTGGTCCTTTTCGATTGACCAATATTGAATGTAAACATAGATTTCCTAGCAATACTTCATTGCTGGGATGGTTTCACCAGGATTCAAGAAGTTGTAGTGGATGATTCTACTTGCCGACCAGCAAACAATGACCATAATCATCTTTTGATGCAGGTTTGGTTTGGGGAAGTGTTTTGGTGCTTCACCTCTGTTCAGCCATTGTGTGGAATGCTGTCGATTTTGAACAGAACCTATTTTTCGTCACATGTCACAATGCAAACAAGAAATCTATCGTTTTTGTTATGCAAAAGAAGCGCAGAGCAGACTTTGTAATGGCATTTTTTTTGATTTTCGTTCATTTCGTGTGGCAACCATTTGTTGAGCTTTTTTGCTTTTCTAATTTGGTGCAAATGTCGAACAATTGTTGAATGGTCAACATTTAGTTCCTCTGCAACCTTTCAAGTTATTTTGCATGGGTCCACCTCAATAATGGACCTCAATTGAATGTCGTCAATCACAGAAGGATTGACATGACCCACCTCATCTTCAAGGCTCTCGTCTCTGGTTCTCAAAATTTCAAAACAATGTTGAGCTATATGTTCATTGATGGTCCCTAGGCCAAATACTTGGTTGATATTGCGAGCAGTTTCTGCTGCTTTAAGTCCCATTTTGAACTTGTACAACAAAATTGCTCGATTTTGCTTTTTTCCATCTTTGATTTGATATCCTCAAATAAACCAGAATAAATAGTGAAAAGAAAACATTCAGCTTAAATAAAGAGCGAGATTCACGCTTTAAAATGGAATATTCCATGAACATAGTTAAATAATAGTTTATTGCAAAATAAGCATCCAAGTTTAAAATAAGAAAAAAGCAATTATTTTTGCACCAACCTAATATATATTGCCTAGTACTCTGAAGTACTTCATCCATTAAAAATTTTAAAAATGAGTTGTATTTATATATTGCTTAAAAATACTAGTTTTTCATTTAAAAAAAAAAAAAAAAAAAAAAAGCAGCAATATTTCCATTTTTTACAACCCAATATAACAAAAATATGCTTCATGCATTTTACAGATTTACTGTGTGTCCCTTAATCAACATCTAAAAGAAAATAAATATTAGAATCAAAACTTTTACAAAAATCTGATTTATATGTATGTGTAAATCTTGGACATAGATGTGAATAAAATTTAAGTATAATTTTAAGATCTGTTTTAGAAACTGCCTCAATTTTTATAAATTCATTCACATGTAATGTATAAAACATTTGGTATGAAAAGTGAAATAATTCTAAGCTCCATTTCCTATCAAAATTCATTACATAGAGTATTTGCTTTGCTTTGACCATCAATTACTCATTATTAAGCCAAGCCAATTGGTGTTAGTATTTAAAGATAGAAATAAAAAGAAAAAAAAGAAAAAAAAAAAAGAAAGAAAGAAAAGACAATTTTTCAACAATGGAAAATAAAAAGCAAAAGAGGCACCAATGAAAGCTACTCTCCTATTACTAACATTTACACTGTCTGTGTCTCTCTCTAGTGATTTGTCTCATTCATTCATCAAATAGAGCATAACAGGAAGTTATGGTAGCAATAATGTCAGCAATCAAAAGGTTAGAACATGTTACAGCTGACTCAGTTCCTATCTATCATGGCAAATATTACAAGATTCCCTTTTGATGTATAGCAAGCAGCAATAAGACATTTTACACCTCTTTAACAATAGACTAGAATTCTGGAGGGTCATCTTGCATACATGGCGTTCCATGGCGTCTAAGTATCTAATAATCATGAAAACCTGCCATTAATATTAATTATTAATCCCACTTCTGTTGAAATGCTTTGAAATACCAAAAAGGGAATATGTTTAGTTAGGGGTGGGGTGAATCTCCCTATTATTTTATCAGTCCGACTGGCTAGCTATAGAAAAGCGTCTCAGAACAGGCAAAGAATCTTTTTGAAGACTTTAAAATTCAACGGGTTTCATTTAGCAAGCTGCAGTAATATCAACAAATACAGAGAGGGAAGTATCCAAACTCACTATCTTTGCGTATTATCAGTATTATTATTAATTTTTCATAACAATTTATGTTGCTATGTCTTAATTCCTCTAGAACCTTATAAGTACCCATTCTAACAAAAAAACCCCCCCCAAAACATGGAGTATGCTGGAAGGGAGAGGGGTCACCACTGGCTTTAAACAGATGGGTGGGGAGAGGATGTCCAAGTTAAAATTTAATAAGTGAGCACGTTTGTTTTTCTTTTTTTATACCAGGGTTGTGAGTGATTTGGGCTCAAATGTGCTCAGGCCGCTATACTGTCGGGTTACACCACTGAGGGGGCAGCAGACCGCAGTCAGCGCACATCAGCTTCTGAGTGTCCAGGATCTCTGCTTAAAGTTGCAGACAGCCGTGCTGTCCTGATTCTCCTTCCAATGGTCAATAGAACTCTATAGCCAGCTCAGGCATCTACCAACTATGGAATGTTCACATCCTGCAGCTTAACCAAAGCTTACTGTCGGAACATTCATGCAAAGGGGTGGCATCTGCCAGGAGAAGGACACTCCTGTCAAACCTATAGGCTCTGCTCCTATTCACGCCACTCCGGTGGTCCATAGGATGAAAACCCTTGGTTTAAAGGGTGGGGTCACACTTCACCTTAAAACTTTTGGAGGGTTATTCTGCACACAGGCCCCGCCATCTATGGTTCTTCTACTGTGGAAAACTCTCCACAAAAATCTATGTTCACAAAGCCAAGCCATTCATATAAACTTTACAAACATTTTTTAAAATATTATTACACATTAGATAAAAAAATTGTTTGTGAATTCTTTCACAAACAAATGGATTAATTAGGTTAATAGTAAGTTTCTTTATTCAATTTGTAATTCTTAAAATACAATGTTTAACTCATTGCACCTGATGGTGTCTGAAGGTGGACATTAATGCTTAAAATTTTAATCTATTGCATGTGGCATATAAAAACAGCAATCCACTAACTAAGATTAGCATTACTGGAGATTTCTATGCAGCAACTATGACTAATGTTGCTACATTTAGAGAGCTTTAGCTTCATAAAGTACTTTTTTCTGTGGTACATTGAAGTAGAAATTTGAGTATTTTTTGGACAGCAATTATTATTATAAATATAAGCCCAAAGGGAAGAGAGTAGGAATTTCTCTAATTTTGTTTTTTAATTCTCTTGCATAATTTGCATAATATTGTGACTCCCACCCAAAAAAAAGTATCGCCTTTAATAATTTCCATTTTTATATTCACTAGTATAAAGGAAATAATTCCTTTTGTTTTTGAGCCATCTGGCATTTTTCCAACTTGCCTCCCCTTATTTCTTGAATTTACCAATCATAAAACCTAAATTACAATTAATTAAATAAAACTAAAAAGTTGCCAAGAAGGGAAATATTTGACCTAACTTTCCATTTTTAAAAAAAATCTAAAGTAAGGACCATCCTGCACTTTATTTCAAAAAAGGTAAACAGAATTTATTTCTCTTTTCAATCAAACTGTTTTTTGCCTCATAATTTTTTTAATGAAAATCATTATAGGTAAACAACTTTTCCATCTGTCAATTTTCAAAAATCTCTCTGGTTCTATAGAATTTCCTCAAAGAATACTAATCTCAGATATTTCTCCAATCTTCTTACTAATGGCACACAAATGTTGACGATAAAATATTCTTTTATACCTGTTTGGGGATTTTTTTCTCAGGTGTTGATTTCCTGGTGAAATCTTTTACAGTTCTGCAAAATTAAAGTCATCAATTATGGTTTTAATTCCGAGTAATGATTTTCCTGTTCTAGCTTCTAAACCCAAAGAATTCTTTGAAACAAAAAGGCAGTCCTTAAAGCAAGCTAAAATGAACAGTGGTTGAGCATTTCAGCAACAGACTTCAAAGGTTGTTGAGGCTTCCTATGAGATCTTTCTGTTGATTGCAAAGAGCAAAAAGAGCCATAATATCAGAGAAACCCTCATAAAATCTAGTATACTGTTTGCAGCAGAAATTGTTCTAGGGAAGGAGAGTGCAAACAAGCTTTCGCATACGCCTCTATAAATGTCTGAAGACATCAAAGATCAAGTTCTTCAGCGAGTAAGGGCTTCTCCTGTATTTGTCATCCAATTGGACGAAACAATTGATGTCGCTCATTGTTCTCAGCTACTGATGTATGCTCGTTTTGTGTCAGGCAATAGGGTAAAAGAGGAAATGCTCTTTTGCCATCCAATGCAAAAGTTATACTACAGCAGCAGATATATTTCAAGTGGTATCAGACTTCTTCCAGGAAAATCATCTTTCACAGGACTCACTGGTACGGGTGTGTACTGATGGAGCCCTGGCCATGACTGGTTTACAATCTGGTTTTATAACAAGAGTGAAAGAAGTCCATCTGTTATAGGTACGCAATACATTATTCATCGTGAAGCCCTAGCATCTAGAATTTTACCTGTTGAAATCAGGGATGCCATGAACCTGGCTATCAAGGTAGTTAACTTCATCAAAGTTGGAAGCTTAAACATTTATTTCTTCAAACAGCTGTGTGTAGGTATGGATTCTGAACGTATGATGGCTTTCGAAGGGATAACATGCTTGGATGACTTTATGAACTATGAAAAGAAGTGGTAACATTTCTAGATTCACAGCAAAAAGCAGATCTCAGTGACAAGTTCCAGTCTAAACGATTTTTGCTATCTCTAGCTTACATAGTGGACATCTTTGAAGCGCTGAATGCTATTAACCTCAAACTCTAAGTGAAAAACATCAATTTAATCATGCACCATGTTATTAGAGCTTTCATGGCCAAACTTGACCTCTGGAAATGTCAAATTCAGAATGGAAATACAGTTACCTTGATTCCAAGTTAAAGGAACAAATTATTACTCATCTGACTGAATTGAAAGCAGAATTCATTAGATACGTCCCGAATACAGATGAAAAGCATGAAGCCTGGAAATTCATCAGAAACCCATTTCAGTGCGAAGTGGCTGATATTTCAGACAAAGTGCAAGAGGAGTTTCTTAAGTTAAAGTCTTCAGCCGAAGAGTTGAACGTTAAGAGATTGGATCTAGAGATGTTCTGGGTCAAGTACCTTCCTGTTTACCCTTTGATCTCACATCAAGCTCTTCATATTCTGACAATGTATGGATCAACATATCTGTGTGAAGCTGCATTTTACACACTCGTTGCTGTCAAGACCAAGTACAGAAACAAACTGGATGTTGAAAGGGACTTGCAGAGTGCTCTCTCTGGCATTTGACCATGTACTGAAAATCTGGTAGCTAAGAAGTAATGTCAAGTATCTCATCAAATGTCATCATATAGGACATTTAATGAGATACTTAATATTATTAATATGTTTTGTATTTTTTGTTCAATAAAATGACAAAAAGATGCATTTTTAAAAGTTTTCTCTTTTAATTCACAAGGGATTTGACATCATCGGGTTGAAGATGGTGTGGGGGCAGTGGAAGCAAAGTCCAACTACTAGAGGGGGCATGGTGGTAAAAGGTTAAGAATCACTGGTCTAAGAGGTGGAACACCTTTCATTGATTTTTGTTTTCAAATAATTTTGCAGGTAAAATAGCTTGATGTTGAATTGACAATGCTAGTATAGAAAACTTTTATAGCATCTGTATGGAGTGATGTATTTTAATATATTATTAGATCAGTGATTTTGATTACATACCAAACCACTCTTACAGTCATACTATCATTTATTAGGTAACAGCAGCTGTTGCCGACTAAGATTTAAGTAATGATTTTAATGTAATGTGGCCTCTGGATACAAAAAAGTGATGTGAACTTCTCTTCCAGTTCTAAAGTGGTTGAGAGAAGGAAGCTGTGAATATGTTTAGGAGCCAAATGTTAGTCTGTCAGAGAATGCTACATTTAATGAAGGCTGGAAAAACATTTTAGTAAAAACGTCATTGCTGAATGGTAAAAGTTTCTCAATCTGAGCTACACCATGGCAAAAAATACAGAAAAAGTTGGCTGGAGGAAAAATATTCAGTTCTGGAAATGAGAAAGTTAATTTTATTTTTGAAAATTAAATTTTGATGGGGGGCTTCATTTGTCAAAATGGAAAAGCTATCAAATTTATCATCACAAGTTTATTTACTTATTTATTTTAGGTGAGTGGCATGAACATGTTAGAACATGGATTCCAAAATATTTCTTTTTATTGAAGAAATAAGTTATGTTTCTATAGTTAAAGAAAGTAAAAAATGCCAAGATGAATCTTGAAAAATAATGAGGATTAAAAGAATTCAACAAAATGGACTTAATCTCTGTTTACATGTTTCCTATAAATATGATGACAAGATCAACAAATTACTTGCTGAAATTCTTTTTTTACAACCTATCATGATTGACTACATAATTTTATTAAGTAAAATTAAAATCAATTAGAAATTATACTGAAAATAATGATAATCATATAAATTCATTATCACCTGATGAGAATAATTCACCACTTGCAGTTTAAACAGATAAAAAGTAAAATTTGAAATGATAACTTCAAACTTAAAAGAATTTTACATTTCAAAATAACAAGGGAGGTGCCCATTCCAAAGATGTCGGACTTTATGGTCTGTGTGGAGCAGCCTGCCATAATAGTCATGTAAAATAATTTTCCATCCATCGTACGAAACTACAGCTTCAAAGTATTTTGGATACTTCTCTTCAGTGTTGCCAATTTAGATATTTTATATCTAAATTTAGATGTTTTTAATGTTTTATTTATTAGATTTCTTGAAAACCACTGATTACAGATCACTTGCAACCGGATCCAATTCCGTAGATCCAAACAATCCTTATTAAAACAGTTTCCATGTTCCAAGAGGCTTTAATTTTTTATGGCTTCAGTGAGATAATATAAAATTAAACAAGTGTATAATGCTAATATAGAGCCACTGATTGGTTTAACAAAATCTTATTTGTATAACAACTGCAGGAATTTGCAAGAAAGTCTACATTTGCAAAGAAATTTGCAATAATAGTATCACTCTTAAATGCAGATGAATGCTTTTAATATTTCTACTGCCAAGACTTACATTCTTTAGGAGCTTCCTTCCCCTTTACTTACATTCCACAATCAATAAAAACACATATGACTAAACTTTTCATGTGTCAACAATTAAGATTTCACCAAGTAAGTAACTTCAGTGCAGTCAGTCTCAATACACAATATTTAATTTCACATTGATGTAATTACAGCAGGAATTTGAATAATATATCAATCTCTAGCTTTTACAGAATATTGCAGTTGGTAAATATACAAATTTATTTTCTTACTTTATCACAATCAAGAATTAACAGCATTTATAGTATCTTCAAGATTGTATAATGCAAACATTACCATATCTTAATTTTTAAAATAAAACAGCTTTTGAACAGTGAATGATAACAGCAGTTACATGAACTAAGATACCACATATTCAAATGAATATTTATTTCTCCATATGGTAGAAGAGTAGAGACTAGAACAGAAATTGTTGCAAAAGCCCAAAATTTGACATAATTTTTCTTATGTGTGTGTTCATAACTTCAAAAACTATTAATGTATTTTGAAGAAAAAGAAATTAACTGCCCTAAATAAATTTGATCCTATGCCATAGTGATATCTATATGGGCTATATATAACCAAATATCTGAAATATATAGCAAATAGAATTTTTGAAGCCTTTTTTGCAGAAAAATAAAGAGGTATTCATGTGTGCATCCTGAGAAAAATCTGTTTCAGAAGGCCAAAGAAAATGTTGGTGCTGAAATTCTTTAGAAATCAATTTGCTTCTTGTTAGTCATTAAGAATCAAATCCTCTTTAGGAATCTGGAACACTTATAAACACTCAAAGAAAATGTTCTAATACCAATTTAAGACCTATTATAAGCTGTCAGTTATCTCTAAAGTCAATTTCAATAGGACAAGATGAATAAGAAAAAATTAAGAATAATTATACAATAAACTATAAAAATGAAAAATATTGAAAATTATTTTC
>VCCN01000403.1:2895716-2911365 GCA_006491835.1 Architeuthis dux
ACACACTTCTACCAATATATGTGTGTGTGTGTATTAGTAAATGTACAATATATACATAGAATATATTTATGTGTATCCCAAGCACCGTTCTTCAATAAACCTACACCCATGAATAAGATGAAATGGGCATTAAGAACAGAAAATAAAATAAATGGAAACTGATAAATTTGGTTGATGCAAAAGTTTCCAACACAATGTTGAGGGAATCTTTGAAGTGTCCTCAGTTCTGTATTGTTTGTACAATCAGTCAACTGTAGTATGTCATTTACAAGCCTTGGAGAAAAAATCAGAAGCTAGGAGAATGGGTTACCCAGGAACATCAGTCAGCCAGCATTTAAACACTTTTCTTTTTCTTCTTGCTCAACAAGATAGTAACTTCTCATGGGAAATGTATTTATTACGACAATACAAAAATGAAGAAAATCATGGCTAGATCCAGGACAGACTTTCAACAACTCAATCTAAACGGAATCTACTGAAAAAAAAAAAAAAAGAAACATTCTGTGTATTTGATGGGATTCAAAGGAAATTCTTTATTATGAATTGTTGGAACTTACACAAACTGTTACTGCACAACATTACAGTGAGCAACTGGCTCATTTGAATGACATATTGGAAAAGAAAAGACCTTTTTCTGAGCAAGGAAGCAGACCGGTAATTGGGCTGCATGTTGCAAATGTGATACAGCAAACAATCATGGAGCTGGGATGGGAAGTTATTCAACATGCAGACTACCATTTGTTTTGCTTCATGCAAATTCTTTGTCTGGTCAGCAGTTTCAACAAGTTCAAGATATAGAGAAATTCCTTAAAGAATTCATTGAATCAAAACCAGTAACTATCATTCTTTTATGATGGAATCTACAATTTAACAAAGGTGGTGTAAGATCATGGAAATCCAGGGAAAATAGTTTAATGACTGAATAATGATGCTTTGAATTTATATGAATAAGAATTGTCAAAAGAATGCTGGAAACTTTTGCATTAACTTAATAATCGGACACCACCTTAGACCATTGTATTAGAGAGAAAACAGCATTGATCTTTTTGATCCTCGGCTATTTGAAGAGGTAGACACTGTCAAAACATCAGTAGAGATAGAGACAGACAAAAGGAAAAACATGAACACTGAAAAAGTTGCTTGAAATTAGAAATTTGAAAGGTGCAATCAATCAGATTTTTGATTCTTGCAAAAGTATTTTTATTCACTTTTCTTAACCATTTATATGGTTGATTTTTAAAGGTGATCGTGAAATTAACATGTAATGTTTTAGGATTTTACAGATACTAAGCTGGATTCACAACAAAAAGAATTTATTACCTTTGTTTGAAATGTGAGGTTCTACTAAAATAATCTTTGCAAACAACCTTATTCTTGGGATGGAACCTCAAATCTTTTTATATGTAATATAAGCAACACTCAGATGAAAGTTGATCATAAAAATAGGTATTAATAAGAATGTTAATGGAAGACAGTAAAGTATATAATGGCCTCATATATCCTGGTAACAGCAGAAATCTTAATATAAAATACTTGATTACCTCACTGAACAAAAAAATGATTTCAGCCTTCCAGATATGAATTGAAGAATTGTAATATAAAATAAACTCATACCTGTCTGTCTCACACCAACCATGTTGAAGAAAATAAAAACTAGAGAAGTAATCCAGGGGGAATAAATCTTGGTTCAGAACCGGAAATAGATTGAACGAAAGGTATTTATTGGCTGACTGAAAAGACTTGTGACTTTTTTCTTATTTGAGTCCGGATGTAAGGAGGTTGTACGTGCATGTGGGATTCAGTCTGTTAACATCTAATTTTATTTCTAATACTGTGTCGCCGAAAAGGTAAGCGAGTTTTTGTTTCTATCAGCCATTACGCTACAAGAATACACTGGAATTAACAAAACAGAGGAAGGAAAACACCAACATTCTTGTAAAATATACATTATCAAGATTCTTTTCAGTTTTTCTAAAGTTGCCAAAATATATATTAGTTATTTAAGATTTTCTGATAAAAAAAACAGATCAATACTTGAGTTTTTACAGAATTGTAGGATGAATACATAATGAGCTTACAAATATTTTAACAATCAAAAAATACTGGTTATCCAAGACGTTTCCTGAGTTTATCTGCAAGAGATTACAATTTTATTAAAAGGAAATTAATAAAAAATTAAATACTAGATAATAATAATGTACATATACAGTATCTATTTCAAAGTTATTCATAAGTTCACAAATGGTTAATTATAAGAATTAGCAGATTTCTTTTATCTTTTTTTAAGCACACAAAAAGAAAAGTTTTTTTAATCTGAATAACATTTCGTTTGAACTACTTGGTAAAATTATTTTGGTTACATGGCCATAACATTGCAAAGTGTCCTGTAGCTATAAATAAAAAGGTGTTGGTCAAGATGCACAGCTTAACAGTCAATATACCAGCTGAACTTCATTGACTCAACTTGGTTTTTAATCTCATCACAAAGCTATCTTATAACCTGGGTTATTCATTTTCCTAATTTCACTTAGCAATAGCAAGTTATTTTCTGGGATTAAGTAGCTTTTGAAATTACCAGTAACTTTATAGAAGTTAAAGAACTAACAAAAGAATTTACAAATGAAATAAAGAAGTTGAGAGAGAGAAAAGAAAACTTTTGTTCATTTGATAGGGTTATCTAAGTAGTCCAGTGCAAATTCTATTTTCCTAGTTTTTACTCTTAAAAGTAAGGATTAAAGTCTAGTGTCGCAGAACTAAAGAAAGTAGACCACTACAAGGCAATTCCACGAAAAATGGTACCCAAAAGGCAACATCCCCACCCCCTCCCATGTTCAACTTAATTTGGACTGTATGACAATTTGTTTTGTACAAATTTCTTCAGTTACAAGACATGTTGCGTCAGTTACATCACTTTTGTTGAGAATAAAATCTGTTAAGCTGTAAAAAAGTTCTTTGTTGCTTCCGATTATTACTTGCATCCATGGTCTATCAAAATCAAAATGTACTGGGCGTCTTTGCCTATTAAATTCAGAGAACATGAGCATATTCATGCCAATATCTATGTTAAGTATCATGAGTTATTCCCCTTAGGCAGAGGAGTTCTTGTCCACTTCTGCAATGGGGGGGGGGGCTGTTTTACAATCTGGTCAATGAGCTGCCATATATTGCATTGTGTTATTAGTAGAAAAAAGGGAGATTGAGAAGCCACGTGTGTGTATCGTGACCGCGGTCATTATTTGAATAATGGACCTGTAAGTAAATCTACTGTTTCCATTTTTAATCTGTTAATATCTGTTTAATACCAAGCTTACAATCTAGTTTCAAGAGGGCTTTTGTGTTGCGTCAGTTACACCACCTTTATTGTGATCCAGTCCTGCACAGACTGATCTTAAAAATTACATTGTTCTATTAATTAACCATAACAAATGCAATTCACCAAGAAAGACATTTATATTTTATTCAAATACTTTTTGAGAAACTGAGACATGATCATTTCTCTCTGATTGTTTCGTCAGTTACTATGGAATTGCCTACATCTACCTGGGACAAAAAAATCTCCATGAAATCCTCAAAAGAAGAAGAGATAAAACAAAGAACCCTAAGCTGGCAAGTTTTCGGGAGAGCAAGCTCAACATTCAAGAACAGAAAAATCCAATTAGTCCTTAAAAGAAGAGTTTATAACCAATGTATCCTCCTGATAGTCACCTATGGAGCTGAAACATGGAACCTAACCAAAAGATTGGCTCTCAAACTAAGAACCATGCAACGTGCACAGGAGAGGATCATGCTTGGCATCATATGGAGGGATCACAAGACTACAAAATATATTAGAGAATAACAGGAGTCAAATGGCAATGGGTGGGTCATGTTGCAAGAAGGGCAGACAACTGCTGGACATCACGACATACCACATGGATTTCCAGAGATCATATGCGAAATGTAGCTGACAGAAAATAAGATTGTGTGACAATTTAGGCAGGTTCAGGAAACATTGGCACCGTGATGCCCATGATAGAGAGATAATGGTGAATCTTGTGAAAGGTCTATATCCAAAGATAGACATTAAAAGGCTGATCATGATGATGTCTGCCCATTTAATCCTCTGGAAGTCTAGGGTGTCTATATACTACCATGAAAACAAAAATTCAAGAATCTTTCTAAAAACTGAAACATTTCTAAGGTCTAAATAAATAAATTTCATAAAATGTCCTGGTACTGGTAGTTTAAGTTTTTAGTTATGAAGATAGAAAATGCCATTACATATGTATATTTCATGCACATTTAATGTAACTATATTTTAAAATGACAAAAGAAAAAAAATAATAAAGTAGTAACCTAAAAAGTTCCAATCTCAAATTAAACAAATCCTATTTTTCTAAAAAGTCTACAATAAAATAAAGTTAACTGAAACAGGATATAAAATAGGAAAACATCAATCCGTGCTTAAACTTTGGAATGTTAAGAAGTGCAATATAAAAGCACTTCTTTTACAATAAACATTAAAAGGAAATATTTTTATACTAAGTGGTATATTTTTTTTACATGAAATTTTCCCATCAACAGTTTTTTGTTTTATAAATACCATAGTGATTTAGAATCAATTCATTTTCAAAGACCCAAATCACTCCTATTCATTAATCTCAAACCCATTTACAATAACAAGTTTAAAATGAGGACTGAAATTGATAACAAAATAAAATGCTGGGATACTGCAATAGTAAAGTGGGCTGTCTACAAGAGTGACTGTAATATTATATAAAATGGATAAACCAGTGATTGTAGGATGAACATGTTAACCTCTTGGCAGCACTCTCGCCCTCCATGTATATTTCCCTAAACCTATATCAAATAACCGTACCAAGATATACTTATTTGCTAATGCCAGCTTGCATAATGCAATAATTATATGGAATAATAGCAATTTACTTACCTCATACAATGGGTATATTTGTTAGGTCACCCCCACAATTTTAGTCACCATGCTCCTTTTGTGATACAAAAGCAAGTCAACCCTTCACTCAAATAAATCATAACATTAATAATTTGCTTACATTCTTCATATTTAAGATTCATTTCATTAGTTGTTATCATAGCAAAACGGGTTCAAAATTCATTTCATGTTCTCATAACCTGTTAAAGTTTGGGTTCCATAAAAGGATTCTGGTTTATCATAAATTGTTAAATTTGTTTTGCTTAACTGTTTATAGTAATTCATTTATTTTTACCTTACTTCATATTTTGAGATGTTTTAGTTAATACTAATATTTTTATCGAAAATACTAGCTGAAAACCCGCCCTATCGGCTGGGTACTATTTGTACATGGCCACCCACCCCCCAACTGCCAGGGGACAAATACATGACCTACTTTTGACTGACAGCTGGTTACAAGCTGTCGCTGGATAGTTTTCGGACACAAATATCTATTAAAATTAATTTCTTTTTCTAAATTTGACCTAAAAATGTGTACTGTGGATAGATTGAGACGTGTTGAATTCGATTATAGTTTTATTTTGTATCTAGGGTGTGTAGTTCTAAAGTTAACTCTAGATCGAGAAGTGTTGAATTCGATTATAGTTTTATTTTTTATCTAGATAAAAAATAAAACTATAATCGAATTCAACATGTCTCGATCTATCCAATACAACTAATATATATATAAGATAGTGAGAAAAACAGTTATCTAGAAAGAAATAGTTTGTATTTGTAATAGAAGACCTGACAATATGGCTAACAGCTCAGACAGCCTTCCATTTCCATGAAGGAATCAAAGGATAATGATATGGTTTTGATTGTGATTCTAAAGTGAATTATTATATTTCTTGCTGTTTTGAAATTTCTACATTTCTTCTCTACAACTTCAAACAAAATGGTTAAATTTAAAGTTTTAAAAATTGCATATTCAAAATATTGAGGTCATAAAACAAAATCTCCCTCTAGTCTATCCACAACCCACATGATGAAAATAGCCTCAAATAGAAGGAAGCTTTCTTAAATGGATATTAACCAGATACTTGCTGGACCAGAATGATAATATAAACACAGATAAGGTCATGTCATTTATGAATATCATTGCTGTGCTCTACAATCAAACAGACACTTTCAACCATTGATCACATTGTTTAACAACAAAGCTATGCAATTTCAAAATCAACTGTTATTAGCTTGTTCAACAGGATATATTGCTGATTTTGATTTAAACTGGACACTTTCACCACTTTTGAAAACTATATTTTTAATTGATATCTTATTTTTAAATTATATTATTTATTCATTATTCAGTAAAAAACATGTTCATCAAGGTTTTTTTAGGCTAATATGGAAAGCCTTTCAACTTATGATTTTGGCATTTTATGAGTTCAAGCTGGTTCACAATGGAGCTAACGCTGCAAATACAAATACTGTATTTGGAGACAATGTTGTTAGTGAAAGGTAGGATTTGGGGTTTTTAAATTTTTCAAGTGGAGATTTCAGCAGAGATTGACCCACCTCATCAATCAATGGTGAAGATTTGAAGGCTGTGGTAGAAAATGATCCAAAATCCTCAGAGAGCTTACTGCAAACTTCAACGTGTCAACTGAAACCATTTCAAATCATTTAAGGGTGACTGGCAAGAAAAAAGCTTGAGGTATTTCATTTGAATTGAATGAGGAACAAAAAACAACCTGTATTAATGTTCAACAGTATGAAATGGATCAGTCTTTGCATCATATTATCACTTGTGATGGAAAATGGATTTTGTATAACTAAAGATCTGCACAATGGCTGGATGCAGATTACAAGCCAAACCAACTGAAACTGCACTATTACCCCTGGAAGGTCATGGTAGTATTTGGTGAAACAAGAGTGGCTTCATACATCATAGCCTTTTTCAAAGTGGCCAAACAATGCACATAGATATGTAGACTAGCTTGAAATAGGACATTCAAAAATCAAACAGTGCCTACTTTTGTAAATAGAAAAGATGTCATTTTTATGATAACACCCATACTAAGTTGAATCTGGAGACTATTACACCCTGCCTATCTCCTATGGATTACTATTTTTTTTCAAGCATCTACACCATTTCCTTACAGACAAGAATTTCTTCAACCAGGATCAAATTAAAGAAGCTATCAATGGATTTATAGGGGTTTTTGAATGAAGAATTATTTAGGAAGGGAAATGATAACTTGCTGTGGTACTAAATTTAACAATGCATTTCGGTTTTGTACATGTCTGCAGTGTGAAATGGGTAGATTGATCTTTGGGCTGCCCAGCTGAAGCGAGTAATCAAAATTTGATAAAGCTGGTCATCTAAGCATCAAGTAGATGATAGGATATTGTTCCAGAGTTCCTCTCCTGCAAATGTGCAGGCGTGTTTGCCAGGCCCTAGATTGTACATGCCTTGGAAATGGACTAACGTGCACATATGCCTGTTATCTCCAAGACTATACCAATATGAAGCCAGAGGATGATGAGCAAAAAGAACAAGATATTTTTGATGAGGACATTTAGATAAAGTATTTTTTGTGCGGACATTAAAGACAATTGTTTATTGAAATGGAATACTCAGAATTAGGAGTATGGGGTAACATATATAAATATTACAGCAGTTTTGGACAAGGTTTGTCACTAATAATAGTCAAATTCTCATATTCTCAATATATTTGTACATATTTAAAGACTAATTCCAGTGACATTCTTTGTAAAGTTTTAGAGTAAAACATTATTTGGTGTCACTTGAAAAGTAAAATGGAGGGCAAAAGATTACCTCTTGAAAACTTGTAAACAAACCTATATTTCTTGGTTTTGTACTAAACTGCTAGTCTAACTAACTCCAACTCTATAATACCTATAGAATGATTATAGACCATAAATTATTTGTGTTTTTCTACCTTTTTTTATTTTGTGATTACTCACTTAAGCTGGACATATGGCATGTCCATCAAGCATTTTTGGACATCGCTTTGGCACCCCTAAAGACTCATAACAACCACGGTTTGTACCAATATTTCCCCTGGCGAATAAACAATAACCTTGAAAATGCAATATTTTGTTTCCATTCCCCTTCTAAAAATAGATGGAGAGCAGGTGCGCATCATCTAAACTAAAAAGTTCCTTACAAGCATTGAGATATAAAATTTATATAAAAGAACAGAAAACCATGGTTTTCTAAATTTGTTATAGATTAAATTAAATTTATGAAAAACAGATGACAAAAAGGAGAAGAGAAACTATTGATGAGCATATGAAGAGAAGGAGGCTAGTTAGGTAAAACAAAGCAGATAAGTAATAAAGAAAAAGTGGGTGTGAGAGAGAGAATGAGGGGTAAAAAGTATGAGAGAACTATGTTTATGAAAACCAAAACCTCAAATGGAATTATTTTTGTATTAATTTATCAAATCTTTATGAAATTGTCAATGGATTTAGTAAAGTAAGAGAGAAAGTGAAAGTACAAGAAATCAAGCTAACTGCTTTCTCTTTCCATAAAAATGAGTACATCATATATTTTGAGACTGTGCATGTAAATACATCAAAGTATCAATACAAACATGCTAAATAAAATTTTAAAATTGTATATGGTCCGGTGGAATTTGAATGCAGAACAGGGCAATGCTATTATGGCCCTAATTACATCAATCTGCTTCAAAATTGCAGTTGATGATTCATCTGAATTTTTTTCTAACTTATTTTTAAAAAACATCAAATTTCCCCAATAAAGACTGGAAAATCTATATGATACCACATGGTCAAAAATAAAAGATGCAAATTTTCTTTTAGAAATAGTATAACTAAACTTCCAACGGAATCTGAAATCATTAGTTTCAATTTCTTTTTACAGCAAGTTAAGCAAAACTATGTAACACTCAATTCAACTGTTTGTCTGTTCCGATGGCTTCTGTAAAAACATTTTTAAAAAGTGATCCCGAACAAGAAAGTGTTTAAGTACTGTACCAATGAATAACTTTAAATGTCTATGATGCAGTTCAATATAAAAATACTAATTAGTGCTAAGCAATATATTATCCCACTTCAAGCATGTGGAAGTTAACCAGTTGGAGAATGTTTACATAAAATTTGAGCAATTTTTGTTTTAAAGATTAAACAATGATCAGCTTGAGTTTTTAATCTTTGAAAGCACTTACAATTATTTGGCAACTTCATTCAATATTATATGAGTGAAAAAATTATTTTGGGGATGAACACTAACCTTTTCTGGAAAATTTTATATAATTTCAGCATCAAAGAAAAAATAAGGCATAGAAAAGACAGATGGGAGGAGACATTAATTACCTCTATAATGCAAAGAAAAATCATTTCCTGTCCTCAATTAGGATCAAAGTATTGTATCTATTTGTATCAAATGAATAAAGAGTGTAAAAGAAAAGAAAAAAGTGTAGTCAAGAAGTTGAAATGTTAATTTTATAAATGTAATCTTGAATCAATTAAATTACAGAAAAAATTATAAGTGAAAATAAAGTCTTAATAATATCGCAAAGGGACAAACATTTAGTTTCAGTTATTCTTTCAAATAGATTTCACATCAATAACTATACTCACAGAAATGAGAACTTGTAGCTATAGCTTAATAATGTCCTATATAGGATAATTTGCCACTAAATATATGATTCTCATCTTGGTGCTGTACTGACACCATGGATTAGAAGTTCTTCTTTAAGGTAAACTTGTAAGTAGTCAATAAAGACTTGTAGAATTTGGGAATATTGAAGATAACAGAACAAAAACAATGAAGAAATAAGAAATTATTTGGGAGAAATGCAAAAGAAAACTGCAGAAAGCTACTCAGAAGCCTTGAACTATTGATAGGTTAAAGTATCTAAAGACAATGGTATGAAAAATTTGTTTCAGATAGCAGAACATGATATTCACCTCAAATTAATCTATTCTCCTTCCAAAGGAATCTATCCATCAAAGTATGGAAGTCTCATCAACTCCAAAAGTATTCTGCTTTGCATTCTTGGCTCTAAGTTGAATTTATATCAAACCTATTTAGGCAAGTATATAATTTCCAATAGTTTCTACAGATATGTGTAAATGTACAAAACATAAATATACTATATTCTGCAGGAGTCTCAAAAATAGACCCAACGTTTTTCTTTGTGCTCTATAATTTAGAAAAGTTTATAAGACTGAAATAAAATGGAAAGTTATTTTTCATGTTCATTAAAGATCAAATATCAGGATAAGAAATTATTTCTGGGTTAAAAGGTTGCCTCTTCTATCCTCAACTACTAATGACAAAATATCAGGGTTTTTAAAAAATATTTAGATTCCTAATAGATACACATTCTGTAGATCATTGAGAAATTTGCACTGATTAAGTAAAATGAAAAGTAAAATAAATCACTTGAATATCAGACAGTAGAATAATTGCAGCAAAAATCATTTAGTATGAACTGATCTTGTTTAAAGGTTTAAACAGAGATCAGCTCAAGATTTTAGTTTTTGAAAGCACTTACAATTATTTAGATTGTAAATGAATGCTGACTTTGTCATACCAAAAAGATAAAAAGAACAAATCTAATAGCAGAATAAAAACACTTATAACTATTATCACTGTTATTATTTTGCAGTAGAGGATAGTACTACAATAAAACATTCTCATCAGCCATAACAGAATTTATCACTCAGACATTAAGTTATTTTCTTAATTCCTGCATTGAGCTAAATACTTTTTATAAAGGAATTTTTTAATTTACTATGCCTCACGTTATGAGTATTGTTTATTGAAAACTTCATGTTCAGGAACCAGGATTAATAGTCTTTTTCGACACAGTAGAAAAACACTGAAAAATATTTCTCATAAAAAGTGAAACTTTGTAAAAAAACCATTTAATGCAAATGCCATCAGTATTAAACAAAAATAAAGAAACTTCAGACAAGAATTTGAGTATAATTGGTCTTGTGACAATCCCAAAACAAACTGCAGAAAGAGGCACTTTACTTTTATCAATTGATATTAAAAATTATCTGCCAATCTTAATAAAAACTCTCATTGGTTTTCTACACAATCAAAAAAATATAATTGACCTTTACAATGTGAGCTATGGTTAAAAAAAAAAAAAAAAAAAAAAAAAAAAAAATCTTTATATTTACAGAATATTTCTAAAAACATTCAAAGCCATTCAAATCAAGAGAGCGGTTCTTTTTTTTCTATTTACTTATGCATGGGTGTGCCTCAATATTATTGACCAAGTAGCAATCCTAACTCACCATATGGTACTCAAGTTACAAAATATGACTGACCAGCTTATCAATAAGAAGGTAGGTTATGTTCTTATATCAGAATTCAGCATATGGTCCTGCTACTCATTACAATTTCTCTAGATATTTATTTCACAAAAATATTCTTTAGAACATTTTTGATACATACAGAAGGGCTAAAAACTGACTTTTTGAAGACCTGACTAGGGTAATAACTAAAAATGTACACCCCTACCACTACAAAGCTTAGACTTTATTCACATTGTGTAAAGGATAAGTAATGAATCAGCTCTCATGACTTATACAATGTAATAATTCTCTAAATAACCATAAAACTGTTTTAAGATACAAAATAATAAATGTACATAATGATTTTTGAAATACAATCCAAAAGACAAAGATAATTCTGTATATCCTATGAAAAACACATAGTTAAACCAAACAGCAATACACAACCCAACTTTCATGAAAAACCTGTGACATCAGTTTATATTAACAAAAAAAAAAAAAAAAAAAAAAAAAAAAAAAAAAAAATCAAATACCAGCTACCTGGTGGTGGTAACCACTCAAATATATACCTTACATTATTGGAAACTTTGTAGAATCAATTCAAAATAAACTTTAAGTTTTTGAAAGTTTGATTTGTAAAAATATTATTTATTATAACTTACAATCACAGGCATAATAAAAAATACCACAGCTCAGAAATCCAAACCTTTATTTCAAATATACTGGCCAACACCAAACATGTGCAGATGCTACATGATTTGACCACCAATGAGAACTGATTCAGCAACCTACTCTTAGCACTGACATTCAGTATATATCATTATTCAAACTCTCAAATACTTAGTAATGTAAGGAAGGAGGATAGCCAGAATCATAGATCAAAGGCAAAGTTTTCTTCAAAGATCCCATTTTGTTTTCAGCCTTACCTTACTCATTATTATAAAACAATAACAAACAAGCCTTGGGCAATCATTACCTTTCCTGTTTCCATGTGGCCGCTGCTTCAGCTGTTCTGATTCCGGAATTACCCAAAGTCCTCCGCTGCTGCTGATGGCAAATTTAAAGGGGAAGATTCCTCAGAATGGCACTTTCATTTATTTTTTAAGCCGTCTACTGATATCGGGCAATTTCATGTGGTTCAAGAGACATGGGTATTTTTTTTATTCAAGCAAAAGCTTGATAAACACAAAGGATAAGTTAGGGTTAGTGTTTTAAGCATAAAGGTTAGTGTTGGGGTTGGTGTTTAGCCAGCCACCTTATGCAGTGTGTGTCATTGGATGTTATATTGACTAGGTCCCTGAAAGTTATGTCCAGTTGCAGTAATAAATTTCTGTTGACTTGGCCATGACACTTAGGTATACTTCCTACAGCCATTTTAACTTGAGAAAGTGGAAAAATGTTGAAATTGTTGTCTGCTTCTTTGACTTTAAATTCGCCATCAGCAGCAGAGAACTTTGGGCGATTCTGGAATCAGAACAGCTGAAGCAGCGGCCATATGGAAACGGGAAAGGTAATGATTGCCCTATGTAATTGTATATGGACTCAAAATTTACTTTTATAAATTTTTAATCAACTAATTCTCTAACCATCATCAGGTGACACAAAAAACTCTTCATGAAAGTTGGTAGGCTGAACATGCATCATTTTGCCAAGGACGTTCACCACCAACCATTTGCTCTAACAGTTTTTTCAATTTCAATCCATTCTAACTTATGTGGTGGTTAATTTAATAGGAAATGGTCCGTGGTAGTTATAAAACTGGGAACAGAACAATTAGCCACTTTCTCATATCACTTTAGAGCACACCAATGAAAAAAGATTAGTCAAATAATAAAACAAGAAAAAAATTACACAAATAATATTCTATTTCCCCCGGAATCTAACTACTTACAGTCAGTCATGTAATTAGCAGAAAGGGTCCAGTAGGTAACAAGTAACCAAGAAGGTGTAAAAAAAAAGAAAAAAGAAATAGTAATAAAAATTTAAAAAAAAAAAAAAAAAATTAAAAAAAAAACAGAGAGAGAAAAGTGTACTTACCACCCAGTAACAAAAAATATATATATATATATACACTGCCACTCAAGTAATGACGAGCGGCTAAGAAATCAGTGGTCCTATCACGAGAGTTGGATCGGTGATGCTCATTACCACTAAAGTATCTTAAGAAGCACCTAAACCTTACTAGTAGTGGCTAACTAACTAGTCTTGTACTTTTAAAAGTCTTAACTACGTCTAACTACGATTATCAACTGTCACTACTCCACGGGCTGGTTTTGCACACACAGACACACACAAAATCAGCTGCTACAAGTCAGACAGATCCTGCCTTTTTATACTTATTTTTAAGATATGTGACAATATCTAAGGCAGTTTTTTCTCTGCCCAGGGCCATAAATAGAATTCACGTGGGTAATACACCGTTTACTACATAGATGAATTTGAGACTAAACTTGGTGTAAGTGTAGATTACTTTGTTACAGACTGAAGTGCATGCGAAAGAAAAATTTCCGAAGTATAGCAACAGAAAGGGATTGGTTACTAGTACTTATATCGGTAAGGCTAGGTAAACTGAAGAATCAAATCTTTAATAATTCAAGAATAGCCTAGTCAGTACGAATGCTATATTTTATTTTGCTTAAAGAAAAAAAAGAAAAGATTGGCTTGATCTACCGGTCGAATCAGTTATAAAGTAAATTAAAAAAACAAAAACATCAGCAAATTTGGAATAACAAAGAAACCAAACACGATGAAAACGATTACATCACGTGTAAAAAAGGGGCGCCTGCAGTTTTAAAAAAAGAAAAGAAAAACACAATGCAACGATGTTTTGACTAAGAAAATCAATAATAAAAGAAAGTTTAATGTCGAAAAATATGATTAACCTTTTTTTTTCCTCAATTTCATAAAGTTTTTATGCGTGATACTGTTTGCAAAGTTGTATTCAACGGAGGATGATACTTTAAAACAAAAAGAAAATTGTGTATGTCTTAGTTTTCAAATAGTTAGCGTTAGCAAGGCGAGCCGAAAAAATTCACACGCATCACCCAGGGCAGACTATTGGTAATAATGATAAATCCAATGAAACTTGAGTTTGTTTTTGTTGTTTTTGGAGGGGGGGGGGTCAAACTTTATAATTTTTTCGTTAAGTTAATGAAAAGAAAAAAACCCAAAACTAAAAACTTTAAATCCAATCAATCACTGAATGATGCAGAACGATAAAATAAAAATTAGAAATGTACATAAAATCAAAGAAGGTAAATAAGATTAAATCTACACACTGCTTGTGTGCTTAGCGAGTGACAGGTGTTCAATATATAAATAAATAATCAAATAAATTGGAGTTGATTAGGATGCACCACCCAAAGAAGAATGAAGAACAAAAAAAAGGTTAACAAACTGGACTATTGGAAGTGTCATAACGTTGACACCCACTGGGGAAACTGCGCCGATACCATGTGAAAATACTAATAGTCATTTGTTCTTTTAGTCGATGGATTAAGTTTGTACTTGCTTACTTCTGCAGAACAGGACACAATATCGACTGGTTAAACAATTAAAACACTTTCTCAACCACTCAGACTGACACAGAAAAACAAAACTCACGGACTTCATCATATTCTTCCGTTATCTCATTACATTTAACTATTACCGTGATTATTGCTAAAAAAAAATCACAGATATGTGTAAAACAACAAAAGACAAACAAACGGTACTTTACTTTAAAATCACAAACCGGTTCCATACGGATATAAAACACGAGTTTAGTTGGCATGGGAGTTTTGAAAAAATAAAAAGTTTACCTTTTTTCTGAGACATGGCACATAGTAGACCTTTAGGGAGATTTCAGCGTGTTGAATTTTTTTTTTTTAAAAAGGAATCCAAGTGCAGTATAATATATTTGTTTTGCCTCGGTAGAGTAATAGTTTTGTGAAGCAGAATGTAAAAGTAATCCAAGTAGTAAGTAAGCAACTCCTATATCGGTTTGTCAGACACCAGCAGCTGTGAATGAAAAGAAGACTTGTCTAGGCGACCGACTGGTGCGAAGAGAACGCGCCTACTCCTACTCCTCCTCTTTTATATACTCCTACTCTTTCCTTCCTTCTCTCTTCATTCTTTCTCTCTTTCTCTCTCTCCCACTCCTCCTCCACTTATAGAGTCGTCGTTTGAGAGAGAGGGGAAGGGCAGAAGAATCCGAACAACATGCAAGTTAGATGCGGAGAAAGAGAGATAAAAATGAAAAAAAAAGATTGAATGCTGAATATTTGGAGCAAAAGAGTTTAAGTCACCGCCCTTCATCCATAAATACCTTACTGCTTCCTCTTAGCTGTATTTGATGCTGTCACAGAAATCTGATTGTGAGGAGAAGGAGGAAAAGTCAAAGACTAATGAATGATGCAAAATTATACACTTTGGTTAGATCCAGGGACGTACCGA
>VCCN01000403.1:2917688-2935404 GCA_006491835.1 Architeuthis dux
TATTCGGTACTCAAGAGTAGACAGAGTACCATAGGCATGAGGTATGAAAATCTGGACAAAGAACCAGATACCCACATACAGGCTCAAAACACACACCAACCTTGCCTATAAAAACATTACTAGTTAAACAACCCTAGCCTGATAAAGCATAACATTCAGTCAATCTTAATTTACATGGACCACAGTCTGGCACTGTGGGAATCAGAATTCATTACCCTAAAGACAAAGGACTTGACACCAGTACTGATTCATACTATGAGGAAGACAAACTCAGCAATTTACTTTTGGGGGCTTAATGTAAGTGACCACTTGAACAGAATGACTGTATCTACCCCTGACAGTTTTAATAGTCTAGAAACTCCACTGTATTTATGCTAACAAAATATAGGAAATAAAACAATTATGTAATGAAATGCAAAATATTTCTCTATATATTCACAGATGGGAGTAAAACTGTCAATCCATTATTCTCAGTATTATGTATATATTAATTTGTTGGATTTCTGCAGTGTTATGAGACATAAGAACCAGCAATTGTGTGTGTTCTGTTTGTAAGAAGCAATTCAGAAACAGAATGAAACCAACCCAAAAGAATTTAGCCTTGCTTTCTATCAATTTAGCCTTTTCTTCTCTCAGGTTAGCCTTGCTTTCTATCAATTTAGCCTTGCTATCTATCAAGTTATTCCTTGCTTTCTATCAATCACTTTCATAACTTACTCCTGTTTCTTTTATCAGATTCTTCAGATTTTATGATTTAGCTCTGACAACGAAGTTGAAGAGGTATATGTATTCGGTCTTGTCGGTCTGTCTGTCCACACATTATCTCTGAAAGTACTCAATGAATTTCAATGACATTTTCTGGAAGGGTGGGCTCATAGACTAAAGAAGAACTGGTGAAATTTGGGGGCGGATCCAGGAATTTCTTTTTGATTGCAAAATATTTTTTCGTTTTTGTTTTCATACATTTATGTATACAATCATGACTTTCCACAGAATATCTCTGAAGTTCTGAATGAATGACAATGGGCTACAAGGGATTAGATTTTTGGGTGGATCCATGCACAATTACCTCCCTATGTCACCACATAATATCGCCAAAAGTTCACATATGTCCACACAATATTTCCTAAAGTTCACATTGAATTTCAATTAAATTTTGTGGAAGAGTGGACAATAGGTTACAGAGGAAGTGATTACATTTTTGAGTGGATCCATAGACAATTAGTCCATTATCTCCCCTACCTCCTAGTTATATGTCCACACCGCATAATATTGCCAAAAGTTCATGTCTGTCCACATAATATTTCCAAAAGTGGAAGGTTGGGCAATGCAATAGGGAACAGTTTGGGGGCGGATTTTTCTTGAGAGATATTTTTCCATATTTTTTCATACATTCATTTGTATCTCCAAAAGTAACTGATTTTTAATGAAATTTTGTGGAAGGGTGGGCAATATGATTAAATTTTGGCACAGATCCATGCACTGCACAATTACTTAGGAAATGAACACCCCAAATATTTTCCGACTAGAAGAAAATAGGGAAAAATTACATAATGAGAACACCAATCATATTATCCTGGAGGAATCAAACATGGTTGGAAGATAATGATGAATTTTTTAATCTTTAACCAACTTAAAGTTGTTTAAAGCCATTTTCAAGTTTTATTGCAAAAATCCACTTTGGCAAAAGGTTTCACATTCATCTTTAAAAGTGGCAAACTAAAAAAATAAGGCAAATGACCTTTCTTTTCATGTCACCTGTTTTTGACAAAGAAGTGTAACCACAAATGATATGTCAGGACAGTACATAGAGAGAAAGTGTATCACTCATTTCTGATTTATCCACTCTCTTCCTAGGCTTCATGCTAAAGACAAAATGACAGAACAGCCATGAAACTGAAAACAGGGTTCACTGGTAGCTCTTAGCAGCTTACTAAATAAAATAATGAGAATATGTTTATTTGGCTATGATCAAATATAACAGCCTGCTGATAGTTTGACAAGTTAATTATTGCAATCAAGACACAAAAGCAGACAACTAAATAAAACTTGTGTCTTTGGTTACTGTTCAATTAAATACCAATAAATAATAAATACCCAACTTTGTTTTTTCAATCATTATATTTCAGCTGGCCTACTCTCCAGCCTTCCTTAGGTGTATGTTATAACTGGAAATCTTCAGACAAAACTTTAGACAAAATCCTTAATCTCATTTACAATATTTATCTGCCACTTTTCATCACCACTCCAATTAGAAGAAAAAAATGAAAAAGATGGGTATTATGTTAAAAGCTCCTTGAAGATTACCAAATGCTACATACACCTGAGGATAACTGGAGAGTGGACCAGCTGAAATATAGTGAACAGCACAAGATCTAAGTGAGAATAATTCATAGGTGTTCCCATGTCAAAAGTTTATAAACAATTACATGATTCCTTCCTGTAAAAAGCAGGAGAAATAAATGATAGTTGGGTTACGTTAGTCACCATCTGTAATAGTAGAACGTTTATTTTTCCTCTTAGTCTAGTATAGTTATATTGAATGCTATTTTTACTGAGAAAATGCATTGTCCTCACCTCCCAGACAGTTTATAAATTGAAAACGGCAGCTGGACAATTTTATTCCATCTACAAATCTTTCTGTTCCCTCTCTTTTTAAATTTGTAATAAATCTTTTCAGGAGTTTGCTTAGTGGCTGAGGTAGTACATATTTCCCACCAGCACCAGTGGTCAATGTTTGAAACTGGGTTTTGAATACTGGTTTAATGGGCATGTAACACCCCCTGGATGATTGGAGCAACATCTTCCTATACTTCATTTGGTCTAGTGCCAGACTCAGGTAAGCATAGTAAATAACTGTGTTAAAGGCTTCTATTCACCTTTACTTAAGTAATAATAGAAAGTAATATATCATTATCATCAAGATGAGAATAATCACATCACTTTCTCAGTACATCAAATGGTGCATAATAACATTAAGCAAAGATCATATATAATTGCATTAATCACTACATGACAAAATCTTACATGACTGAAAACAAACTGAAAGGCATCCATATTGTCTTATGACAAAGCTTACTTATGTAGGTATCAAATTATAAATAGCACAAAGAAAATTTTACAAGCAGATTGATTCCAATGAGAAAAGCTGATTTGATATTAGTTTCCTTCTCTAAAGTGTATTCATGAACATTTGGTAGAATTCCAGACATTTTGGTTACTAGTTTGTACTTGAAATACTGAGCTATACCTGTAACTGATAAGATGTGAAAAAAGAATCAAAGCAAACAAAAGCTGAAATAAAGCCATTATCTATATTTGCCTTCTTGTAAGACACGTTTTATAATAAGAATTATTTTGAATAACTACTCAAAGTTGTTCTAAACTCCTAGTTGTAGAGCTCAAACATTTAGTGTTTGGCCTCCTACCCTCAATTTATCTTAATTTGGAAGGAATTTTAAAAATTCTTCAAAAGCCCGAAAAATTAATTATCACTGCTGCTGCATGTGTGTGTCTGGCAGGGAGAGGAGGCAGGATGTCTCCTGAATGTCCTACAGCAACCAATTTCATGTAAGCATATTTAGAAACAGTTGATGTAATAAAATATTTTGCATTCTAAGGTTTAGTTATAGAATTTTAAAATTTATCTAAAACTGTGAAATTTTTCAAAGATTCCTTATACAAAAGCTCTACCAAATCCCATAGTCCAGAATCTGACTATGGTTCTGTAGGAATGTTTGAGTAGAGAAAATTCTTTTTTCAGAAAAGTTTAGTAGGTGTCTTAGTTAGTATTTTTGACTTGGGTGGACATCCGCCACCTGGTGGGTTTTGTAGCTATGATGTTATCAAAGATGGCGGACGCTCGATCACAACATTTGTCATATCTCAGTTAATACTGGCCTGATTTGCATGGAAATTGGTTCAATATGTTGTAGGTAATATTTATAAGGTTAATAGCAATCATTTCATGTTTTTGGTTTTTATTTACATTTTTTAGCAAGTGATATTATATTATCATGAAAATGAATATTTACAAAGAATTTTACAAAAAGGGGTTTTGCAAGTTGTATAGTGTATTTATGATAATTATAATGACACTTATAATTATCATATTCTGTCGATTGGATATACAATTATCCATCATTTGATTTCATAGTGTATTTATGAAAATAAACATAATGACCTTCTCACAACAGAAATGTCTTTAAGTTAGCTTTTGTAGTTTTTTACGTGGAGGCACAAATAGTAAAATCGTAACAACTAGCCTTGCTCTCCCCTATATATGTAACACTCTTGAAAGATTACCAGTAAGAATTATGGGCCCTGTTCACAGTTACGCATGTTCATACAAAGAGGTCGCCGTTTATAATTATTAGATTGTACATAGTTGCTAAGTGATTGCAACACTCTTGTATTCTTGTATTTGTGGATTATTGAAGATGGGCCTTGAGTAAAAATATAACTTGGTGAATGTGAACCGATGCTTACATCTTGCGTTTTCACAATAAGCAAATCTCTCATGCAGTTTATGACACATATTGCAGATCACAAGTACGAGTGAAAACATCATCTCGTAAGTACAAAGTGGCTTTCAAAAACCCCTCAGCTCTTGGGTACTCACTTATTCTATACTTTTGGTAATGCAAAAACAAAAAAAACATGAGTAGCCTCTGTAAGTTTTGAAAACTTAATACTATTTCCAAAGTAATCACACACCATTAGTTTTAGTTCCTTGTTATTGACTTTGATCTCTTCATTTTGTATATTAAACTGATCTCTAATGTAACAAGGTAAACCCATAACCTTGCTATGCAAGAAAACACTGCCATATTTTCTGATACTGGAGGTGTACTTTTCCCATCTAATTGAAGTTTTTGTTTGCATCTCAGTAAATACCCAGAAATGCAATTGGGCTGAGACACAAGATCGGTACCAAAAACACTTGGCACATCTTGCAGATCAAAAGTACAAGTGAAAACATTATTTTGTAAGTACAAAAGTGGCTTTTAAAAACCCATCAGCTCTTGGGTACTCACTTATTCTATACTTCTGGTAAATATGGTTATGAGATTTCTGGTTACAGATAATACATAAACTGTCTAGATTAGAAGTAACTCTTGCTTGAGGATTGTAGTGTCGTTTGTATTTCCTTGCAGATTTCCTGTCCAGTCAATTGAGAAGTGCTTGCGTTACCTTTATTTTATATTCTCTCCTTCACACTTAGAATCTAGAAAAGGGGCTTTTTATGACAGTATTGTTTGTAGCAAGCATTACTCATATGGTAGTGAAACACTGCTGCATCACATGATGAGTTCAAACGGTTAGTAACAATGCCATTCCATATTATTTTCTAATGCCCTGATTGTTTCTCCATCATATTCAGTACTTAACACACTATCATCACTTTCATTACATGATACGCGGTTTTCATCTGATTTGTGAGTCTGATACACCATCTTTTGACACTCTAGATAGTGGTGTAGTGTTGTGGGAATGCATGGGAACTGCATTTCCTTACTACTTGGGGAGAGGGACCGGCATTCCCTCACTATCTATATATTACTAAAATTCTCTATAAGAACAATTCACTGATAAAAAGAAATAGCCAGGTACCCCCGCCCCCCTGGGTGCAGGCAACCTGGCATTTCCTAACTTCTTTTTTTAGTACTGCACCACTGACTCTAGACAATCTTATGTCATTCATATCTTCAATTCATTTCAGCAACCTGTGAACAAGAACACAAATTAATAAGACATAAAAAATATTAAGAATACCTGAAAATTAGGCACTTTAAGTATTTGTAGACATTAAGCAAGACTTTTACCTCTCCTATTAGCTTTGTAACGGTCACATTAGTCTCAT
This sequence comes from Architeuthis dux, assembly GCA_006491835.1. Lineage (NCBI taxonomy): Eukaryota > Metazoa > Mollusca > Cephalopoda > Oegopsida > Architeuthidae > Architeuthis > Architeuthis dux. The sequence continues at coordinate 2,923,552 of VCCN01000403.1, forward strand.
ATAGACTAAGGTACATCATTAACCCATTTCTTCTTGAAGGAACATTATGTGGGATTCTGGGTAGGCAAATTGACACACAGTCATGTGACTTCACCTGGATGTTCATTAGATGTCACTTAGTACACTTCATGAGTTAAAATCAAGGATAACATATAATATTATATAAGAGACTGTGCAGATCAATTAAATTGTATGTGACACTGGTGTAACAGTGGGTTCTTAGAGGTTTTAAGCAGTCATTTTATACAACAAATACTTTCTTTTTTTTCAAAATAATCACCTTCCTTATCAATATACTTAATTCAGCGGTGAATATTAATCATATTGATCAAACATTATACAGTGAAAATTCCCAATCAAAATTCTGATAACTACATGTCAGGCTACAGATTTATTGATCCACAGTTATACAGATGCACACACACACACTGATTAAAAGTGTTGAGAATTTCACTCATTGTTACTGATGCTTTCTTACTGTGTCCAACTGTGTTCAATATTCTTATCTTTTTTTATTTTGATTTCTATTATTTATTTAGTCCCAAAGTTTATCCATCAGATGCAAACATTCCACTCTGGTAATCAGGCATCAGAAGTTCCAAAGAAATAATTTCTTTTAACAAATAGTTTTTGATAGAATATACTAATGCCACTGCTTCCACCTATTGCTCAATGCCACCTTTTCCCCCAAGAATCCTCACAACTAGAATAGGTCAGCAAGTGTCAACATTCCACAGCTTAAAATGGTAATCAGGCTAAATTCTTCAGACCTACCAAGCCATATTAAAAGACAACAGGTTTGATTAACAGTTGATATATTTTCACTTTTGTACAACATGCAGTAAAAGACACTCACTATATTAATTACATTTTTAAAAAAGCTAATTTTCCCTATTTCCTTGGCATGCTTCTATTAATTCTTTTGTCAGTCATGTAATCCTTCCGTTCTATTCTCAATAAAACTCCCCAATACTTGTTTATTAAATTTGACTAGTTTTTACCTTCATCCCGAATTAATAAGTTGTATAAAAACAAGATAAAAAGTAGTCAAATTTAATAAAAAAAGTGGTATGTTACAATACTTCATCCAATAATAATAAAGATTGATTAAAAAAAAAACTTGTTTTCTCTTTCCTTGATTGCCATATTCAGGCATTTTAGTAACTGCACACAAGTGGAGGATGGGGGTGGGGTGTGTGTGGTGGAATGACTTATCTGTGAACTGAGGATGCCTGTGTTCACCTCTCACTAATGTTCTTAGGAAAGAAATGGATTCACATTTCCCTGTGCTCCTACCCATCACAATAATCTTGGAAAAGGTCTCATCACTGGCATGTCATGATGATTGATGGAGAAGAGTGAAGTCAGGTCAGAGATTATTCCCTGTTACTGATACCATGTAACTCTGTCCCATGTTATTAGAAAAGAAAATGGACACCGCTAAATAACTATCATCATCCTAGAGATGCTATGAAGAATGAATCCAGTAAATCCAGTTGAGTGGTCTAAGAGAAGGAATTAATGCTAAGAAGCTGGAGAAAAAAAGAATCTTTAACCCATCTAGTGATGAACAGTCAACACAGTAAGCCATAGGAAATGGGTGACTGCTTATGTTACACATTTTATAAATAATAATTGTTGCTGTATAAATTACATGGGTGAAACTGTCTATTGTAGAGCAATGATTAGTGGTTTATTTTTATGTATGAGTCATTGCAAATGAACAGTTCCTCACTGAATGTTACATGTAAACTGCTTTGTGTCAAAGTTTGCTTCCTCCAACAAATATCTGCATGATAGTAAATATAAATAATAACTTATAAGTTAACTTCCTCTCACAATCACTTGATCTGAACTCTATCTCACTTTACTAAGTCAATAAAGCCAAGTTATTCCTTACAGAATAATATGATGGTGGCAGTTTGCAGATTCCAGGTTCCAAGCATACTTTCCAGTGTAGATAACTTTTGAAAGCATAAAAATGTAGGCTAAAGGGTCTGAACTCATATAGTCAATTATTATAAGTAAAAGCAAAAAGATAAATTTCAGTAAAAGTTTTTCTTTATTTTCTTCAGAATGTTAATATACTTGAATATACTTGAAATAGGCTTTTTAGGACAGCAGTTAATTGTGTCATTAAGCCAGCTTCAGTGTAGTTGAACTAATAAGAAAAATGGTAGTTAAATTTGGTATGTCCGATATCAGAATAAAGATTATTTTTAAAAATATTGATATTCTCGGATGTGACTGTCTTTTCACTTAGACTGTTCCATGCGTTTGCTACCTTTGCCGAGAGGAAATTTTTTCTAACACCAGTGGAGGTCTGAATTTATAGTTAATGGCTGTGTCCTCTGGTTTTACTGCAGATAGATGAAGTCAGCATTTACTTATCAGCGCATTTTGAGCAATGAACGTCAGTATCCACTCTATGTATGTTGTTCCGGATTCTATAGACCTCTAGTAGGTAAGCATGTTTTCTTCTGTATTCCAGGGTCTCTAGATTGAGTTGAGTTAACATTATCATAGTCTTAAACTGTCGCAAATGTGGACAATATGTACTAATAGAGTTGTTGGCAGTTATTTATTGATTTTTCCACTTTTTTCTGCTTTGTGGTTTTCTTTGATATTTGATGTTTTACAAAATGGCTATGAATGGTGCTGAAAGTTTCAAAAAGTATAAGACTAGAATATGAGGCCAAGTAAAAACAATGCACCAATCCTGCTTCACTATTCTGGTTAGGATAAGCTGCAGGCAATATTGGTCACTCTTTGATATAATCCAATGCACATTTGACTCTAAGGCAGATTGATAGTGACAAGATGAAGACAAATGAGGATTAAGACTAAGGTATTAATGACAAAAAATGATAATAGAAACATTATTCACCTGATAACTTATTATATGAAAGCAGTAACCCAAGGTAAAACGACCATAGCTTTTCACAACCACAACACATTATAGCACTGAGGTTGAAAATATGAACAATAAACCAATGTTTTTTCTCAATTTATAAGTTGCTATGCTCAAAAGAAACAAATATTATTTTGCTTTTTTAAAAGCAATACAGCAATGTTTTGATTATTGCAGGTTTTGATGTAGTACAGTTAAGACATTGCTGTACAAATTAAGGCAACTAAGTATAAGTTGAAAAAAAACCCACATTATAATAAGACCTTGAACAGTGAGGTTATGAACAGTATGGGGAATTTTGGAACAAATTATCCTCATTAATAAAGATATACATGTAATAAATAAAGCAATAAGAAAACTCAATTGTGGACTTATTTTCTGGACTTATGTAACAAGGATAAAAAAGAAAAGAAATTGCTGCTAATTGAGTTTACATGCTTTGTTTTAAGAATACTATAATCCACAAATCACCTAATCAGGATTTGCTCATCAGTCAGAGCCATATAACCTGAAAGTGTCAGAGAACAAAAATGAAAATATAGTTTGAGTGAGCAAATTGTCTTCATCATATATTTTTATCGAGAATTCTTCATAGAAAAATTACTAAGTTACTAAAAAGGATTTTGGTCAAAAGGATTAATATTTTTCTTTTGGTATCATTAACATTTTAGAAAGAATGGTTTTCATTGGATCACTGCAAACAACATTAAACCTTTAAGTACAGGTCATCAATAAATACTTGAACTTCTACTTGTTGCCGGTTGACTAAGTAAGAGTACAGGAGGACCTAGATAAATTAAAGCTATGGTCAAGAGAATGGTTATTTGCTTTTAATAAAGATAAATGTAAGGTGTTACACGGAGGAAATAGAAATCTGTGTTACGATTAGTGTATGAACGGAAATATACTAGATATTGTAAATGATGAAAAGGATCTTGGTATCATAGTAACTGATAAACTATCATTCTCCAAGTATATTGCCAGTGCTGCTGCTAAGGCGAACAGGGTGCTAGGACTGATTAAGCATACCTTCCCATATATAGACAAGGACTCGTTCCTTATACTATATAAGACTTATGTCCGTCCACACCTGTACTGTGCACAGGCCTGGTCACTGTACTTAAAGAGAGATAAAAATCTTTTAGAAAATGTCCAGCCGAGCAACTAAGTTAGTACCGGAATTAAAAAGTATGAGTTATGAGGATAGGCTAAAAGTGTTAGGGTTAACATCATTAGAAAATAGGAGGGACCGGGGAGACTTAATAGAAATGTTTTAGATTATGCATGGTTTAGAAGTAGTAAACCCTGATGTATTTTGTACTAGAAGGGGATACAAGGGACTGAGAGGTCACACATATACGGTAGAAGCAAATAGTAGATTGAATATCAAAAAATTATTTTTTAGCAATAGAGTGGTGAGACTTTGGAATAGATTACCGGAATATGTAGTGTTATCAATAGATGTAAATGATTTTAAGAAGAATTATGATGTTTATTACACCACTGCAAAGGTTTAAGGCCCTAGACATTGTGTAAATATGATTGATATGATGTGTGCTTGTATATACAAATTGTATACTTTTTTTTCACACTAAAATAAAATGTTCTAAAAAAAAAAATTCTACTATACCAAATACTCATACCAAAGAAGTACCAAATACGATTAAAACAAGTTGCTGATTGATAGTGAAGTGAATAAAAACACGTGAGTCGTAACTTTTATTGTTTTATTTAGCAGTTCTGATGGCTTTTCAATAATGGCCCTGAGCTATTATTTGGTCCATTTTTTCCACCCAAATTTGGCTGTTTTCCCATTTTTCCCTGGGCGATCTTACGGTAGATCCTGGTATGTAGTGATCAAAGTAATATGCAGTAATCAAAGTAATATGTAGTGATCAAAGTAATATGCAGTAATCAAAGTAATATGTAATAATTAAAGTAATATACAGTGATCAAAGTAATATGCTGTGATCAAAGTAATATGTAATAATTAAAGTAATATACAGTGATCAAAGTAATATACAGTGATCAAAGTAATATGCAGTGATCAGAGTAATATGCCTGATGCAACATTTCATTCACCATTTCAAGACCTGGAGTTATTCAAATGGAAAAAGATTAATCTATAAATTTTAACCTTTTTTTAAAAATTTCACTAAGTCTCCATGCAAAATTTGACAAAGATTAACCAGTAATTTTAAAGCTTTAAGTGTTATATATACATACAGAAAATAAACCTATTTATTCAGGAAATTACTTGTTTTTTTTTTAGTTGTGAATAAAATATCAATAAATCAATAAAGTAATTTATCGATCGATGTATCAACGAGGTCTTTCCCGAAAGTATCCAGACATGTCATATTGACAAGGAAAAATAGCAAACCTAGGGCAATGGAGACTTAGACTCCTTTAAAGTATTCTCCTTGGGAACACACACTTATCTTAGTGTCCCTTCCATTTTTCAAAATAGTCTTCAAAGGCCTCTTTGGCGATCGCAATTGCAGGAATTAACAAATAAATTATTCTATACAGGTCTGGTTAGTCACTTAATAATAACTGTCATGTGAACAACGTCTTTTGGCAGAAGGCCGTTTTAAGGGTGATCAATTGAAAAACTGGAAATAAGGGTGATCAGTTAATAAGTCACTTCTCTTGTCTTTTGTTGGGCAGTGATCACCAAAAAAGTCGGAATTTTCAAAACCAAATGTGAACACTGTCGAACATGAACTAAGGGAATTATTTAGCATAAACATACATTGTAAATTGAACCTCCCAACTAAAAACCTATTTAAGGGGAATATTCAAAAAACAAACACTAGACATAATAGGGGGATAAATGTTGTTCATGTATTTTAACATTTAGATATTTCATTATAAATGAGCAATTATCTTTTTCATTTGGAAATATTAGAATGTTGAAATCGAAATTTTCCTATATAAAATTAAATAAAACAAGATTTTAATAAAAATTCCTCCCTTCTCAATTTATTATGAGAAAAATCCACATTACACTTTGAATTTAGTCAGTTACAGATAATGTGGATGTACTAAAATAAAATTAGTTAATGAGCATTAACGTGAATCTGTTAATGATATTTCTTTGTTTTGAGAAAGTTTAATATCAATTAAACCTAAACTTTTAAGTAGGATTAATTTCATATGAAACTATCATATCCTTTTATTTCCAAGCTTTTTTTCGTTATTTTCTTTTATTTTTGAACAGTTGTTTTCATTTTTGGCAAGCATCCAACCGGATCCTTAGCTAAAAAAATCTAAGATCTCCAAGAATACATCCACAAGGGATGGGTTCTATAACTTCTCTAGCTTAAACTTTTAACAGATTTTATTGGAATAAAAAGTTTGATACAGTCTGAACCCTCTTCCAGTCCACTGTACTAACCACTGAGCTTAAACCTAGAGTTGCCCGTTGTCTTTTCAAGTTTCCTTATTTTCCTCCATTTTCGGCAATAAATTATCTTCAACTTGCACGGATAATCTTTCCACTTCTATCTTGTAATTAGGAAAGAAAAGAAAATGAAGTCTCAAAATATGTGATTTTTTCCCCAATCTAAAATCTATAGCTAGTCCAAAGCAAGTGTTTACGTGCAGCCCATCAATCATTATCAAGTCAAAGAGTATCAAAAATCACCCACAAGATGATAGGGTAGTTTGTGGGTGTCACAGCTCATAGAATGAGATTAAAGATTGTTGAGGTTGCAGATTTATCTACATTCCAAGCCTTGCTTTACAGGAAAGCAAGATATGAAGACTTTTGTTCTACACATGAAAATACAAAAGCCTGTAAATGAGACAAAATAAAAACTCAATTACATAGGCAAAGAATTAGGTAGGTTTGGGAAGAAATGACTTTGTTTATACTAAGGAATTTCATTGCTACAAGGCTAACATGAATATACTGCTGTGAAATTTTATTAATGTTTTTTATACATACATACATACATACATGCAAAAGAAACCCTTTAATCTAGCAACTAATTTTTTGTATAATTTATTAATAAATCGGGGTATTTAAATTTGCATTTTCCTTTTCTTTTGTGTAATTATTTTAATAATTCTATGGATCCACTTCTTACAATTAAAATAGTTCCTACAATATAACTCAATAACCCTATCATACTGCAAACATACTATGAACATATAAGTATTTGTTACCCAAATGGTTCTTCAGACGATTGAACTCTTTGTTGTTGTTTGTGTTGTAAACATAACGTTTTGGCAGATCCATTCTTCAGCCTTCTTCAGGTGTAAAATCCGAGTGTGATGGGGTAAACAGAAGTTTTATTTTTAAAGGGCGGTAACCCTTATAACGCAGGGCCTGTGTGTTTCTGTGTCTTTGTCTGTCAGGTTTAGATCTGTTGAGAAGTGGAAGCCACATCGGGTTGAACTCCACACTTGTCTGAGTAATGCATTTAGTCGACATTTTGATGTTAGCTGCTTCAATGATTTTTCTCTGCTTCCAACATTGTTCTCTCAAGGGCGAGGTAGAAAAATCAGCTACGGCCGAACCACATCTGGAGAGAGAAAGGTGACCATCTTCCTCTTTGAGGGAAGTCCAGATTATTGACAGAGAACGATCTTGGAAGCAGAGAAAAATCAAAGAAGCAGCTCACATAGTTCCTTCAATTGTCCAAAGAACTATTTGAATATTAATGACCCTTCTCAAAACTATAGAAAATATTTGTTACCTATTTAATTTTTTATTGAAGCATTTTGTTACTGAATACTTTATTTGTTCCTCTTGGATAAACATTCTTATCTTTGTTGTTCCTCCAAATATATTTATAAAAAAAGCTACTCATATTATTTCATCATAGTAATCTTTCCTCATTACAGTTGGCCTCATAGTGCAGACTCAATCGTCTGTGTTGAGCAGGCATAAATGCCTCTTTATCCAAGCTTGAAATTAGCTTTCCTTTTAGGTGAGTGTCTGTTAATGAACATCATCTTTTAGATGAGAGTCTGTTAACAAACATCACTTTTGATAGAGCTTCAGGCCTGCTAGCCAACAATCAACTAGAGCAAATCAGCAATGGCAACATTTCATATTAACAAAGGTAGCCATGTGAGGAATTAACATGCATCTAAGAATAACCAACAGACAATTACTCATTATACAATTAATCCATTGAAGAACACAAATACACTTTAAGGATATGCTGTCAGGAATATCTTAGTGTTGTAATACTAAAACCAGATAAGTCATTTTCTTATCTGTCTGTTCATCTACAAGCCTCTCGGACTCTCATACAGAATTTGCAGCTAAACAGATATATGAAAAACTATACACAAAACAGAGAGTAAGTAATTTGAGAAAGATTTTTCTCTAAATGCCTTTTTTTAAAATTAAATATTTCTATATAGAGGCTAATTTTCCCTCAGAGCAAATAAAAACTGACCTAAATAAAACTAGCATTCCAAGGGAAATTATGAATCACTGCCACCCATATATGCTTATTTTTACCTTGTAAATTAAGCAATGGTGGTGGTAAAATTAAGTTACCTTGATGAAAATGCTACCAGTATGATTTAAACAAAAAAAACGTGTCTGGTTAGTCACTCAATAGAAACCATCACGTTAGTTAAAATTTCTGTAGTAATATCTTAAATGCTTTAAGACTGCAAAATTAACATAAATATAAACTTATATGAATATAAAACTTTCTATATTAATAAAAGGGAAAAAATCTTTTTCAGCAACATCTATCCAAACAATATATATACATCAAATAGCAACGAGTTAATTCCTATTATACAATAAGTAACATTGACCTAAACCAACCAAATTCTAAATTTAAACAAGCATGTTTTATATATGTAGCACCCAAATATAAGAGAAATTGCAGCTAACTGCCATGAACAGCTAAAATGTTTATTAAAGTATCACTTGGAAAGAGAGAAGGACACTTTCAGATTGTAAAATGTCCTATACATTTCTAGAAATAAACAACCTCGACAGTAAGAAGCTTTTTGAAGATGTCCGAACAAGCAGTTGAATTACAAAAAGAGATATAATACATAAAATATGAAGCCAATATGAGACATATTTTTTTTAAAAATCATTAAAGAAGGTTTAATCCTTCCCAGTGTGTAATACCTCAAACACGTGACAACAGTTTGTTATATATACAACATATAAACAAAAAATCTATTGATGATGAGTCACTTCAACTTTCAAGGATTTTACTAAATGCAGAAACAATTTATAATGAATCAGAAATAATATTAATAAAAGATAAGCAGTTTATTGAAAGAGAAATAAAAAAAATTCTGATAAAACAAAAACATCACTTACTTGAAGAGTGAATCATTCCAAATTCAAAAAACGGAAGAAACTTACCTGGAAAAAAAAAAGAATTCTGTTATTGCAATGGATAACAATAAAGACTTGAAGTTTTAAAAAATATTAATTTTCCATCTAGACAAAAAAGCCATTTTCAAGGTCACAAGCATCTTACTTTCTCGCGTGTTTGTATTGAGCTATATTTTATAGACATTCATATCTTTTACTTGACTGATCATTGTGGCCCAGTGATAGAGTGCTTGCCTCCAATTCATTAGGACAGGGTTCAATCCACTGCCTAGTCATACAAAAGACTTTAAAAATGATACTCAATGCCTCTCTGCTAAGCACTCAACACAAGGACTAAAATTGAGGAACCTCTCCCCGAGGCTTAGGATTATGGCCAAATGACGTGGGATATACCAGTTATCATAAGATCACCAAAGTTACGCAACATTGAGCCATGTCAGTACCTAAATAGGTGACCATTGGGGAATACCAGGTGTCATAAGCAGAATGAAGCTTCAACAGGCCTGGCAAGCTGGAAGTGAGTCTTATTAAAAATTGGCCGCAACATCCTCGATGAAGATATAAGCATAGAACGATGTTACATAGCTTTTACTTTCTAATGGTAAGCTCTTAGAGTATATTAATTCATTTGCTGAATTTTGAAACTGTCTGATATTTGATTCCAATACCAAAGTGATGTTAAAGATTAACTTGTATTTGTTGTATTTATTTACAGAAAAGAAGTCTGGTGGTAGAGAAGCTCCACTGCCTTCATCTCAACAAGACAAACTGAGCTAAAGCTCTACCCTGTAATTTACCTAAAAGATGAAAGCTAATAAGATGCAAAATTTTCAGATATTGAATTTTTCAAATTATAATGAAATAATTATTGTTGATACATCATATTTTTTTTGTATTTGATGAATTATTACATACTTTATTTTTATCAGATTTGCAAACAGATGAGAGGGAACAATACAGCTGTACAGTTACCCTTTTCCATTCACTGTTTCGATAATTTGCAGTTTCGATAATTTGTGGTTCAGTCATGAATAATTTAATGGGAATATTTTTGGGAGTTTTGCTGCGTACCACGAAAAACTGAAAGGAAATATGCTCTACAGTGTAAACAAAATGTAAAAAGTTTAGGAATCATAAATGCATATAGCAACTACCACAGACTTTTGACAAAAAATGACATGAATCGATAAAAACTTCTGGAACTTGTAATCTATTAATTTTATCGTAATAATGTTTGTGTTATTTAATAAGAAGAAAGATTGTAGAAAATTATCAACTAAAAATTATTTATATAGACAATATAAACCAGGAGATAATCCTGTTTGAAAACTTGTTTACACTCGCAAACCGATTAACCATGAGAATTTAAAAAATTTTAATTGGCTCTGAATCCGAAAATAAGAATTACAAAAAAATATTTTCTGTTTGGAAAGCTTTTCGTTGCTTTTTAAAAAATTAAAATATAGTGTATAATTTTTGTTTTTACAAAAAGAAAATCTGCTGGAAATTTTCTTTTAATTGTTATTCAGAAAGAACAGTGTTTTACTTCTCGATAAATATAAAGTTTAACAAATTTGAATGAGGCTGTTATTTTTTAAAAAATCTTGATTATTTTTTTTTTAATTACATACAATATATTTCGTCAGGTACAGTAGCACATAATTATTGGAAAGGGTTTTTTGGGGGTCAGCAAAAAGTATTCACGGATTTAGTGGTCCCCCCCCCCCTCGAATGGCAAGGGATAACTGTATAATGAAATCTGTTTATTGTAACAAATTGAAAATTCTTTAAATTAATTTTTTAAACAGCAGCAAAACAGAAGAGCTTATTCTAAAAAAAGAATAACAATAAAAATGCAAGTGTTAAAATGAAAGGAAGATTTCTTTTCTAAAATATCAAATATAAGGAGTGAGACATTTAACTTTACACTGAACATGGAACAAAATGGATTGGGAAGATACATGACAAAAACTGAATCGGGGCACTAAATAAAATATATATTTCTATTTTTATCTGCTTTTTGTGCTTATTGAAAGTGTAAAGTAGACGAATAAGGATCAAGATATAGATTTCTTGATGTACAAACAGTAAAAGGCAACAGTCTTTTTGAAATGTAAAAGGTAAAAGGAAATTGAAATGCATAGCATAGCGGAAAAAGGATGAAACTAAAGAAATGATGATGTGTGGGAGAAAAGGAGGAGGAGGAGGATGAGGAGACAGCAAAGAAAAATGGAAGAAAGAGGATGAAAGACAAAAAAGAGTTAAAAAGAAAGAAAAAAAGAAGAGGTGTGCATAAGGAAAGAATAGTTGAAGTGGAAAAGAAAAGAGACTAAGAAAAGGAGAGATAGAAACAAAGGATAAGAAAAAAGTCAATAAAAAGAAAGAGAAAAATGAATGCATTGTAGCAGAAGAAGGTAATGGATGCCAATCAATAATCTAATGTTCTTGAGCAGAAAAATGATAGAGTTTGGGGTTACTTTTATCCAAGATCCATCAATGAATATCTGTTTCTGGTAAGTGGATTCATGTGAATACACATATACACTGGTATATGTGTATATATATATATGTTTGTGTATGTGCAGATATAAATATGTGTGTGTGTGTGTGC
>VCCN01000403.1:2943342-2954234 GCA_006491835.1 Architeuthis dux
TTGTATACTTTTTTTTCACACTAAAATAAAATGTTCTAATATTTCTCATGAAAGTAAGACTGAACACTGAAGATGTGTTTACAGACCCAAGAGTAGATTTGTTCCCCAAAGTTTAAGAACTAGTGATAAAGTATTCAGAATATTAAGAATCTTTGTCATTATTCATTAAATTTTGAAATAAAGGAAATGATACTCAATTCTATCTTTGAAGGGGATATTTCAGGTTAGTAGAGTCTGTCTACATTGAGACTTCATCAACACCAGCACACGTGTGCGTCGCCAAGGGGGGCTGGCCCATCCTGGAAATCACCACCCCCACCAGTGAATGTGATGTGAATAATCTTTGTGCTAATTTTTACAACTTAAAATCATTTTTACGACACATCTCCAGCGCTTGAAACTGCTTCACCTTCTTTCTTCAATATGTTATGATATCCTACCACGAAAAGGTTATTCTGGGGTCAGACACCTGTGCAGAAATGTAAGTGACCCCGGTCACCTTAGGAAATAGGTATATTGCGTGGGTGTCCAACAAACAGGATGTGAATGACACCTGCGTAGGTATTCGAGACCCGAACAGAGAGCGAGGGAGACAAAAAAAGTCGGCACTCAAAGAAGAGACAGACATCAGCGGAGCTGGAAGGCCTGAGACCGCTGTCCCTGTTGGGGACAAGACTGATGGTTCTCCTTATCTCTCTCCCACTCTTCACTCTCCGGCCGACAAAGATGTATACTCTGAAATAAAAATATGTCAAAGATATTTTTACAAGCAAGTCTTCGAGTTTCCTTTCTATCCAAGTCCAGGACATTCACCCCGCTATACAACAAATACACTCAGCCATTTTTTGTTTTGGCAGAGCAAAATGGTCAAAAACATGCCAAAATATGGCCAAAAGGTATGTTTAAACATTTTGTCCATTTTTTGTCCATTTTTTACCATTTTTAGTATCTTTTTGGGACATTTTCAGGCTATTTTTAAAAATTTAGCACTATTTTAGCAACACTACTACTCACGGTCCCCCAGACAATGCATGCCCCCCCCCTACTCGCTGTACCCTGGCGATGGGCCTGCCAGCACTTGAAACCAGTTCATCAACAGGATCACTTTTGATCAGAACTACAGTAATTTGTTATGTTAAATTTATGACATATTTTCCTGTAATCTCTGAAACATTAAACATAACTCTCATAAGTATGTTACACATTATGCACAATATTTCAACCTGCCTTGTATATTTTACTTCTCATTATAGAACAAACATTATAGTGTTCTCAAAAGAGAGAATTCTTTAACAGCTCATTTACCATTCAATGTTTAAGCCTTCATTTCAATAATCTCTTAAATATAAGCTTATTCAATAAACTATTACATAAATGCATTTTGTTGAATGATATAATAAATAATTTGATTAAATATGAAAAAGATTTGAATAAAAACATCATATATAATTCTTTCCCTTAAGTACTTCATATTGAAAGGATTATGTATATTTTGACGTAAACTTATTGTTGGATATCAATATGAATGATTTCTACATGGATTATGTGATAGTAATTGTTAATAAGTATATAGCACCTTTTGTCACTTACAAGAACAAGACAATGTATTTGGATTTAAATCTCAACTGAAAATTGGGAAAGTGATATTTATGTCAGTAATTAATATTGCTATGTTATGACAGTTTTTATGTTTATCCATGCAAATTAAAAAAAGCACTTTGTAAATTACTACACAATGTTTGTAAATCATAAACTGAGCAATATATAACACTAGAGTGTTGCCCATCATATCACAATGTTTCAATGTTGGGAATATTGCAATTGTGAGTACTATCGGGTTTTGTTATTTTTAGTCATCCATACTTCAGCTGTCCCATGAGACGCTCATAAATTTAAGCAGGCTTTCATCACATGAGTAAAGAAAGCTGGCTCAATACACACTTGACCTTTGAACTGAGTTGCCAATGAGATTTTAAGGAAATACCCTAAATCAGGCTCACAAAAACCAGACTCAAAAGAAAAAAAAACATTATAAAAATATTAAGTTTAAATAGAAATATAACTGTATTTAGTTACTTTTATGTGTAGATTAATTACTCCTCCTCTTCTTCAATTCCTCTTGAAAGATTAAACGATTCCTTATTTCTTTTGTTTTTTAATTCTTTCCAAGTAGCTTTTGCTTACAGCTCCTCCTTCCAAATCCTTGATTAATTCTGAACATCAGACATAAAGCAGCTATTGTACTACAACAGTACACATATCATACAAGATTCAAACACATTTAATTGATGACTAATCTATCAGCAGCTTATATGAAGATAGTTACAATTTTAAAAAGTTATTTTAAACACATTTATAGAAATATATGAGTTATTTTCAAGAATTTATTTATTTGAAGTATGAAAAAACCCAGATTTATAAACTATTTTCAAAATATAAACCCAGATGTTTAGTGAAAACCCCAGATCTGGGGGGAAACCCCAGCACTGGCAGCTCTGGATAGGTAACAGACACCTGCTGGAAATAAATGTATTTTTCACTATATTTTAAGTTAAAAGTAAGTAATATCTTTTCAAAATCCAGTTGTTATTAGATTAACTAATTTTCATTGAATCCTATATTTCTATTATGGGTACTTTATTATTGGAAGATTGTTAATTACAGAGTTTAAATTTTTCTGGCAGCAGACATCATTCATGGGCATAATTGAAGTTAATTTTAGATTGACATTAAAACAGTCTAAAAACTACTTTAAGTATGCAAAAGTAATTTTCGATTTTTTTACAACTAACTTTATGCTATTTTCTTGCCATTAAAACCAAAATTAAATCTTCAAAGAAGATATATAAATTATTGCAATACGTTTTAATTTTTTTATAAAAAAGTCTGTGATCATTGCTAGAATTTGTAATGTTTTTGGTACCTACCTGGTTGAGATTAGTAACATAAATAGTACCATTTTATGAGGACATATTTTTGCATTATATGTGCAAAATATAAAAATTGTATATATCTGGTCTATACTCTTAGGTATGAACAAATCATAGTGTGACATGTTTTGTGCTATACAAAGCAACTGGACACTGGCATTTATATATATAGATAGATACACACAAAATCATAATGGTTTAGATAAGAGTTATTCTAATTCATACAAGGTCACATAAATGTGTATGGTTGCTCTTACACTGGTTGATAAATACAAAAAGATAATTAAGTAATCATATAATGCCATTATGGGGAAGAAGGAAAGTAAAAGAGAACAATGTGGGGCCCCTACTTGCAATAATAGGGAAGGGTTGGCATAGTATGGGTGTGTGTGGTTGGAAAAGGGCCTTTTATTTATACATCATAGCTGTAAAAGAAACAACAACAAAAAACTGAGTACTAAATAAAGAGGCTGGGGGTTTCTAGAGATAGAGTCCCAGAGGAGATGGCAACTGGGGAGGGAGGCGGATGAGAGCTGATTAGAACTCATAAACTTGTCAGAATTCATACTATACAAATATAATATCTGCGTATTCAGACAGTCTTGTTCAGCACAAAACAGCAGATGTTAACATAGCAGATGCAGATACAAAGCATTATAGTGTTCTCAAGGGAGATAATCATTGAAGAGCTAATTATAACATTTTATATCATTAAGAATAGAGAAAGGAAAAATTATCCTATTTTAAGATGTCATTCCTGTTGAATTAAAATGACTGAAGAATAAAAGGCACCAGATGCTCACTACTGAGTTATGTTTGAACAGAATGACAAACACTGAGTAAACCAACTATAAGGCTATACTTATATGAGAGGAATCCAAAGGATTTGAAGCCAATATTACATCAGGGTATTTTCCACAGCAAAAGAACACAACCTCCTTGCGAATGTCAGACCACTGTGTGAAATGAATATAAGAGAGAAACCTGTTCTTCCTCTAAAAAAGTAGACTCAAAAAACACTAGAAAGCAATATCATGAAGTTGGGTTTGGCTGAACATATTTGGAAAGAAAAAAGAGCTCATTTCTCAATTTGGGATGAGGTCCAAATGACAGTGAGGGAACCTCACTGGGGAGTGTGTAAGATAAATGAAGCTGCTTACATGAGGCTGCGTAAGCCAGGCCAGTAGAGTTCAACACAATCTGAGTACCTAAAGAAAAAATAAACACCAACAGAGGACACAACAAGAAAAATGGTACTGTCAGTGTCTGACATGTGTACTGAGAAGATTAGGATATGTGTTGATCTATTCAATATATGTAGCCAGATGTTTTCATTATTACTAAGATTTTGACATTGTTTGCAGGAATCTCTGATACCCAGACATAGAATTATCTATAGTAGGAACCCTTCCCTAAGTAGATAATCATACATTTTTCATTCTTAGAACCAGATAAAATCAACACGGATACAAAAGGTCTCCCAAATTTTAATTAACTTCTATATTTGATAAATAAACAATATATAAAATGAAACAGAAAGGGAATTATTACAAAATATTAATTAAATTGTTAATATTGAAATATCTAATGAAAACGTTAAAGACTTGTTTATTTGCTTGAATTTCTTTATTCTTTGCCAATGTTTTTCTAGTGAGTTATAGTCATTTTTTATTTCTATCAAATGTTATGCACTTCTAATTTGCATAAATCAAGAATGAATAGGTCAATCATAGACAATTTCATTAATATATTCAATAAATTCTATTTTTTTTAGCAACTTACAGATTTTACAGATAAATATAAAAATAGAATTATCAAAATTTCAATATGCACAAATTTTTAGGTACTTTGCATTATGTATTAAAATCCACTAAGAAATTGTCCCTCATTGCTCAATCACCAACAGAACTTCACATTTCTTCATACCACAAAATTTTATAATCTCACACATTGCTATGAAAACAAAAAAAAGTATAGCGTCCAAAGTGAATACTATCACTTCAAGAACACAAATGAACAAAAATCACTTTTGTAAAAAAGGTAGGATCAAAACGGACAAAAAAATCTGACACCAACCATAAAAATAAAATCTCCTAACCAATCAGCACAAACCAAACAATATGTTTCAGCCAATAAAAATAAGGAAACCCCAAAATAATGGTTTTTGGAGCCTCTCCCAAGCTATAAAAAACAAACTTTTGAACTATGTTTAATCAGACATCAACATGATGATTTTATGCTTGAACATTTTGCTCCTTGATGAACTTTAAATATGTATCTAATAAGTTTATCAAGAACACCTTTTTTCTATTTCACATTTCAAACAAACAATTCCAAATCATGTACAAGCATTTGTACAACCACAAAGATTGATGCATTTTTTATCATACAAATTTTAATAGCAAAACCCCATTTATGCACATACACTCTTTCTTGCATTCTGTTTAAAGACACTTTTAGGCAGTTGTTTATCACTTGTCGCTTACTACCTTTTTTGCTAGCTGCTACTATGAGGAGAGGAAAGCTAAAAGAACAGCTCTAAAACCTTCTCTCATACACTCTTGGCTGAACTATGTTATCACAGAGCTATGCCATTGCCGGTGGAGCCTAATCATGCTTTACTCTTATAAATGGTGCTCCAAAACATTAAATTGTAGTTGATTCTACTTAGCAAGTTCTTAGAATCAGATGCTTTTTTAATTAGAACATAGAGTCAACTACAAATGTTTCATCTCATTACACATGTTCAAAAAACCTCTTACCAACTAATTATATTATTTTGACAAATTTTAATAAAATAAATTAATAAAGCATCTATTGTAAGATATTCCACCTGTGTCTCACTTTCTTGAATTCAAAATCTTTTCAAGATGATACCAGTAAATGTGAATGTGCTATTTCAGTTCAATATAAATCAGTTTATTATATTTATTTAATTACTTCCTAAAAGATTTTGATATTCTAAGTGAAATAAATTAATGTATACTTAATCATGTACATTGACCAAGCATCTTTAATGATTAGAAATAGCTGCTCTACTATATTTCCCCCCAAAAAATCTGAGCACCTGATTAGTCATGTAAGACTTTAGAAAGATTTCTTTCCTTCAAAAATCTTATTTATCTTAGATATATTACACAAATACCATTATTAAAATCAATCATATTTTTTTTATGATACATCCGTCTTTTACGGAAGGAAAATTTTTAAAAAGCTACATTTTTTAGGAATTGTTAATCAGTAAAGACCAACAAGTTATCATCAGTTGATTAATAAGTGATCACAATAATCTTTCATTGCAACAAACAGTAAAACTCATAATAAACATGATACAAAAAAGATTTATGGTTAATATTGATATGTAGTGTCGCATTTTTGTCTTGAAATAATGCTAAATCTTACAAGAATTTTACATCTAGAATTATTAGGGCATTTTATAAAGAAATATTGACTAATAAGAATCTCATTATAATTTTCATCCCTTTTAATTAATTATTAGTAAGTGTAACCCTTAACTTCACAAGTTCCTCATTAACCTGCCTTAATTGTTTTTTAAAAGAACATAATAAAAAACTACAAAAATATCACAATAATAATTTGAAAAGCTTCCAAAAAGTTTAGGTTTTGTGTGTTTCATTTTTTAAATTATCTTAAAAGAAGTCAAAACCAAAAAGAATAGGATGTTAAGAAAAAAAAATTGGATGAGAGAGCATCAATTTGCAAAATGTTTAAAACAAGTTTAACCAAAAATAAAAATTAAAAAGAAAACAAGAAATAATGTGTGTGAGGAATAAGAGAGAGAGAAAGAGAAAGAGAGAGAGAAAATGTTTATTTAGAAAGCATGAGGAAATTCACAAGCAGAAGAGAAGGTGGGGAATAAATACACATTATGAAAACAATCAACTTCTGGTTTTAATTCAAAGAAGATGTGCAGACAATTCCATGTAAAGTCAGCAGAATAAAAGATGATACAGTAATATTGAGCAAGATATATGTACAATAGGTGAAAAAAAACAATAACGGAAATTAACCTATTCATAATAGATGGCGAAGGTTATATCTTGGATATTCAATTGTTGATAAGAAACAAGTTATTTTTATGTTGGTTTAAGTGATGAATTTAATAAGAAATAAATTATGAAAAATAGTGTAAATTAGTATAATTTCAACACACACACATACATACATGCACATGCACAAAAAACACACACACACACTCTGCTTGTCTCCAAAAGATAAGCCAAATTATCTGTTTTGAAACTATTTCAAGACAGATTGTGAAGATTAGTGGAAATTGAGCACAATATATAACACTTTAAATATGGCGATTTTATAAACATACAATTGTTTTTACCAATGTTGGTTTACAAGATATTTTCCGCGTAACTTGCTGCTTGTGTACAGTATTTAGTTGACCTAACATCGATTGTTTGTGCTTTGCATTTGCTCGATTGTCTATCCACTTCATCATGGCCAGTTGATGACAAGCACTTTTTGCATGCTTTGTGAGCCAATGTGACTTTTTCCAGTTTTCAAAAGTAAAGATATTACTATGCATATACGCCTTACAAGGGTAAGATGAAGCTTGACATTTGTCAATGTCATAGGTAAGCAAAGGATAAAGATTAAACCATTCATTCTTGAAATCTCTCAAAGTAAACTCCTTACCAAATTTCTTTGATTTATATTGTTTCAAAATTGGCTGATTTGGTTCTGATTTGGTTTTGATCTGCAGAGCCAGTGGAGATTCTTGGGCCATATTCACCTTATCATCATTTTCATCATTTGAAATATTTTCAGATTTGGAGGAGACAGGCTCAGTAGAGACTCAAGTTTTTTTCGCGATATCCTGATCGTCACCTCTCAACAAAGCTGTTCTTGGCGATAGTTTGGGAAGTTGTGTGGGTTATAAATATATCAACTTTATCATTATCACTACCTTCCTCTTTATATGAACGATTTGGCGCTGAATGTTTTTCGAAAAATACATTCAGTGTCCGTTGAGATTTTTCGGGTACTGGTGTAAAAGTTACAGTCTGACCGGCACGAACAGTCCGAACATGTTTTTCTTTGTTATCAGAGTATATTTGCTTGCCGCATTAAATATCAACTACTAAGTAAGTTACTAAAATAGCTAAATTCAAATAAAATGAAATAAAAATCTTATAGCATATTATTGTGCATAACTTAATTTCTTTTAAAGAAGATTTTAGGAATTATTTTGATTTATTCATTTTTGACTCCTAGAAAAATTTTAAATAATTATTTACTTAAAATCAATCACAAATTATTTATTTAACAATTAATGCCACTTGTTTTATATACTTTGATTTAAATTATCTTTTTAAACGGCTACAAAATAAAGGTAGGAAAGAGAGTTACAAATAGAAACACACACATATGTGAATTACAAATACCCACATAGATAGATAGATAGATAGATAATATCCATACAGATATATAATATACATACAAGTATGAAATCAAATTATGGATAATTTTATATCCGACAGAATATGATAATTATAAAGACATTTATTAGTTGAGAACCTATGTTGCCCGGCTCCGGTTTGAGCGACTGCTAAACGAGAGGCATAAATCATAAATATAAATAAAGAAACAAGCTCAGTGTGGCAATTGAACCCGCATCCACCTTGGAAACAACCGTATATTCAGGTTCTGCTCTACCGATTGCCGGTAGGTTCTCAACTAATAAATGTCTTTATAATATTCTGTCAGATATAAAATTATCCATCATTTGACTTCATGCTGGCGACATAGAGTATATGTATTCATTACTTTTCATTTGTGGGGCAGACTCTTTAAAACACACATCAAAATATACACTTCTTACAATGCCAAATCTGTTCCGCGTCTTCATTTCATCCGTTCAGCCAACTTCATTGAATATTTGATGTTGCATACAAACATTACAGATACCAGAAAATTTGAAGCACAATTTGACAATATTTTGCCCCCCCACCCCAAAGAAATTTCATAGTTCTCATTGATTGATAATACATGGAAGTTTATGTAAGTATATACTCCTATAATGAAAAGCATTAAAGTAATTCAAAAACAAGAAGTTTCCATAGCCTTGAATATCATTGTTTCATTTTTTATTTGCCTTGGCCTAAAATAATGTCCTTACAAATTGGGATGGTTACTTTGTCCGTGTGTG
This sequence comes from Architeuthis dux, assembly GCA_006491835.1. Lineage (NCBI taxonomy): Eukaryota > Metazoa > Mollusca > Cephalopoda > Oegopsida > Architeuthidae > Architeuthis > Architeuthis dux. The sequence continues at coordinate 2,952,454 of VCCN01000403.1, forward strand.
AAATTAGTTTTCCTTCTCCAAAATTGTTGATATTGATTCCACTTGGATATTGTGGATTTTTAAAATAATAAATTAAATATCAAAAGAAAGAAATGTTTGCCTTGGCATGATGCTGTTGGAGTAGAATTTAAATAATATTTCAAATAAATTTAATTTTATTGATACAAAATATCTTTTAGTAATTGTTTTGACTAATTTCATAAAACATTTAAAAACAGTTGTTAGCAGAATGTCTTTAATTTATGCTGCTAGCACCAACAGCTAAGGCAAACAGGGCGCTAGGACTGATTAAGCTACCTTTTCATATATAGACAAGAACTCGTTCCTTATACTATATAAGACTTATATCCATCCACACCTAGAGTACTGTGCACAGGCCTGGTCACTGTACTTGGAGAGAGATAAAAATCTTTTAGAAAAAGTCCAGAGACGAGCAACTAAGTTAGTACCAGAATTAAAAAGTACGAGTTATGAGGATAGGCTAAAAGTGTTAGGGTTAACATCGTTAGAAAATAGGAGAGATAGGGGGGACTTAATAGAAATGTTTAAGATTATGCATGGTTTAGAAGTAATAAACCTTGATGTATTTTTTTACTAGAAGAAGGCGGTACAAGGGACTGAGAGGCCACACATATACGGTAGAAGCAAATAGAAATTTATTTTTTAATATAATTCTTTTACACTTCTGATTAACAAAGTATAAATTTATAAGAATTATGATGTTTATTACACCACCGCAACGGTTTAAGGCCTAGATATTGTGTAAATATGATTGTTATGATGTGTGCTTGTATATACAAATTGTATACTTTTTTTCACACTAAAATAAAATGTTCTAAATGTTCAATAGGCACCTTGTTCCAGCTTTACAAGAAGGGCCAGAACAAGAAGAATAAAAGAAAGTCAATAAAATTGAAACAAGTAGCTAGGAGTGGTGCTAACAGTCAAAATGGACACATAGCTCTTTGTCTACATGTTGGGAAACATCCAAGGTTTACAAAACAATGTTTTCTTATTGCATTCTTTAAATTTCTACAAATTCTGTTGTTGCTGTGCAAGATTTACAAGAAAATATTTTGGTTGATTTCCAAAAAGTTTAGTAGACCATAAGACTATTCTGTACATGAAAGTTTAGTAGAAGAATAAAAGCTGGTACTTGGAGTTGGAGTAAAAGTATCTTTACACTTATTTGTTTCAATTGTCTTACATAATCTACAGGTGTGGTTCATAGAGCAACATAAATTGCTACTGTAAATTCATGAAGTGAAAAAATAAAACATTTTAATTAATTACGAGTCTAATTTAACATAATTGATAATTAATTATAAATATTAAAACTAGAAACAGCTGTTGGTTGGTTCCATACATAAAATCGGAAACTATGTAATAACAATAATAACTAAATAACTATAAGTAGAAATTGGATATAGAATCCGTCAAGATAAGCTATTTATGACAATTTGGAAAATTTATTTAACATGTTTTGCCTTTCAATTTCATCAGAAATAATGAAATACAGTTGAAACGAAGTTTCAAAAATAGTGTTCAGTGTATGTTTTACAGCAAGCCATTATAGGCAAGGCAGATAATAAAAAGCAAAGATGACAGAACCTATGTAAATCACTGATACCTATATGATGACAACATTTACAACAGATTTTGTCATTATTCATTTACTGTATGTGCCTGGTGTTAACATTCATAAGAAGTATGTGTGAAATTGAGTTATTTGCTCATGAAATGTCATGAGCTTTTCTTTAGGATGATTGCGTATTATGAAC
>VCCN01000403.1:2966282-2979488 GCA_006491835.1 Architeuthis dux
CTCTCTCTCCAAGTATGGGGACCAGGTTAGTGGTACCCACTGACTTTACCACTCCCTCGTTTAGATTTAGTCATTTTCTGCACTAAATATTTCTGGCAGTAGAGAACAAATTTGTAATTAAATACCAAATTTTGCAATTCTTGACCTAAAATCTGTTTTTAGAAAGATTTGGCACTCAGTCTTGTGCACTGTGAATCAGGAAAAAAGTGACTGTCAGAGATCAGGAATTCAGGCAAGCATTACTGATAGAATAGGGCTTTTGTATGTATATATGTATAATGATATGTCTCGTTTACAGGTTGTAGTCCCCCCCCCCTTATTTGAGGATAATGAAACAACAAATTAACAAAGCAGCATATTTTACACATTTCAGGAAAATCTAGCTAAAACCCTCCCAACATCCCATAAACTGAAGGTTGGTGAGCCTAAAGCTCCAAGGGCCAAAAGCAAAAGGTTTAACATTTAACATTACAGCATTTTTCATTGAAATGCAAAAAGTTTCAGCAAACATATTAGATGTATTTTTCAATCAAATTAAATCAATGAGGATAGAATATTATAGTAATTCAAGTTTTTTAAGCTGTATATGATATAAGCTAGCCTGTGTTAAGAACTTGACAGACAACACTTCTGAAGCTAAGAGTTGCTCCTAGCCTTTCCCATATAAAATTTGGTCTTAAACAACTTATACACAAGTATATAATGTATTTATTTCATTAGATAATTTCAATAAAAATTCACCTTTTATTTGAGAACTCAGACTTTAAAAAATCGAGGAGCAATTTGTACACTATGGGCAAAGAGATTTTGAAAGTGTATAAATGCACTTAACAATGTTCTGAATGATTGCTCTTAGTTTTAAATTTAAGCTAATTATTTTACCGTGCCAGGGTGCAGGATGTTGCTCATGTGGTAAAGAAAGTTATTCTTTAAATTTGTCAACACAGCTTTGTTTGACTCCAAGTCTAGAGGTTGATATCAGAAATTTGATTACTTCATTTGCATATTTATAAAATCTACAAAGTGTTTACTGCTTTAGATTAATAACTAAAGTTTATATCAATTCCTCAATGACTGGTATTATTAAAGGACGAAAAGAAATACTTTTGATAAAAAGTGCAAGTACGATATTCAGTATTGACTATTTAATTGTAATTGAAGTGCCTAGATCTATTCCTGTTAATTAGAAGTGAGAAATCTGGGTTTGTCTTTTAAGATAAACTGTTATGCAACACACAAAAATAGATAACTCAAGCCTGGTTGCTACAGGGTCAAAATCCACTCCTGCTTCTATTCCAACTGAAGATGATTACTGCAACTTTTGTATTGTATATATATAAAATAAATTTATAAATATATAAGACTTCTTATTTTATCTATCAGTTTTGACTCGATAGACAAACAGTGAAGAGTTTACACCCTTAAATTAGGTGAGGATTATTCTTGTTCTTGTTACGGAGGAAAAAATATAGTCAACTCTAACTTAGACTGGAGTTTGACAAAACCTGATTTAGCATTATTTAACTGATATTTACAGTTTTCAACTTTGTAAATTGCAAATAACCTATACGATGGAACCATGAGATCAATATGAATTACACACAAAAGATTCAAAATACTTCCATTAAAAACTAAATATGAAACCTAAAAACCTTTTAGTATATGTGTATTGGTTTTCTTGAAACAGGCTGATCCAGTTGAGACATTTCCAAATCTTTGGCTGGTTATCAATCAGGTTTTTGATGCAGAGTTTTGTTACACTGTAAGTTGCACTGCACGGAATCTAGAATGAAGCAGAGTGCAGTCGAACTATCAGAGTAACTGGATTCTTTGTTCTAAGGTCAACAGAGAAGGATCATAAGTTCCATTATGTCAAATGATATTTTACTTCACATAACACGCTCACATTTAATTTTTGTACACATGAACATATGCACACACACACACACACACATAAACACTGATTATTTTCCTTTTTTTTATGCTCACTTTTGGCATTAGTACTACACTTGTTTCTGTGATGTAAGCAATATTTTTCTGTCCTAAATATGAAGACAGCAGAAAGTTGGCAGTCAGTTGCCTATTTGTAACTTGAATTTCAGCTACTGCTCACGTCGTGTAGGTTTGGTCCAGTGGATAAGTCATTCACCTGCCGATCTCTTACAAATCATTGCTGGCATAGTGAGCTTGATCTTTACTTGATGCCCTATAAATGTGACCCTGTGCCAAGCTAAGCTAAGTTCTATAAATATCAACATGTGTATAAATACATACAGCACAAATGAATATAGTTACACAAATATGTTTAAACCAAAAATTAGGAGAGCATATTAATTTTAATTTGTTCTTTTGCCTTCACCACATTTCTCTTGGAAACTTTATTTTCTTTTTTGAATTTTCATAAGCTCTTAGCTAAGTAATTATGAGTATTACTTAAAAGGTTAATGAATTTCAAAGCATAACTTTTTTCAAAGATATTTTACCTAAACAATAAGTCTCAAAAACATTACATACAAAAAACTTTTTTGAATTATTACAAGAGTATAACAGGAGTTGGGTAATTATTCAAGTCAAAATTCAAAAGAAAATTCAATGAGATTTTTATTTCTTTAAATTTTGGCCATGTTTTTAACAGTGGTTTTGGGTACAAGTGCATATATATATATATGAAAAACAATAAATGAAATAAAAATCCAACATGCATTCTAGGTTCAGTGCCCATAATGCTATAAATTATAAAACCAAACAAGGCTTGACATTGAAAAGCAGTTAAACTTATTTTCTAAAAAAAAAGGAAAAAAAAAAACAATCCAGAAAAAGATTCTAGTAAAGAATGTAAGTGCAGCAAACAGTCAGAGAAAAATGATGTAAATCACACACACACAGTAACACTGTTGTGAATTAGGAACATTTTAAAATGCAAAATAAGCTGAATAATTCTTTATTTTTCAGAGTATTAGCAAGGGTAATACAATCTGAACTGATCCATTTGATTTATCTTCCTTGGATTTTCCAAAATTATTTATTACTTGAATCAGATATGGCCAAGGTGACTTTGCTTTTAATTAACATAGGGTTTCAATGTTCAGTAGGTTCAAATGTCTAAAACCTTGAATAGAGAAGCTATATGTTCAATATCTAGGAGGATTCAAAATGACAGCTTAATGGTTAGAGACTGAAAAAGACATTTGAAGTCTAGTGATGATGCTGAGTAAATAAGCCTGAACTATAACTCCCTAAGAAGAAGAAAGAACTAACTTCAAACAAGAAAATAATTTTTTATAGACAATTTCCTCTTGTAATAACATTTTTGATACCCAAGAAGCATTAACAGAACAAATAAAATAATTTTATTCTAATCATTGCTAGTTTGTTTAAGAATGGTTAAAAGGATTAACTCTTTAATAATCCTTCAAGCAATATTTCTGCTATTTGACTCACTTTTTTACACACATATACATAAATACCTCTTCTTTGTACTCTTTAAACAAATGATAATGAAGGTAAAACAAAAACAAAAGATCAAAGTATAAAATTTGAGCTGAATTTGCTTTCCACAAAAGTAGGAAAAAATTTGCCAATCCAATTTTATGAACATCTGATGAATTTAAATAAACAGAAGGATACAAACTTAACTCCTTTATATCTATTGTGAAATACCAAAAATCTAAATCAAATTTGGGGGCAACCATCCTTGTATGACATAATGCATAAAGAGAAGTTCACTCATTTTTGTCAAGGAATTGAGGATCTTTGTTCTGAGTTAAACATACGGTCCTATGATGGACACAAATACAAATAAACATACAAATTTTGTCTGTAATTCTCATGTATGCAGTGTTCAATGACTTACTTTCAGAGCTGAATTTGGATGAACAGACAAAAACTTGCTACATTATTTGTAGGCATTAAAAGAAAAAGTAGTAAAGAAAATAATTTTTCATACAGGATTTTTTCTAGCAATGTTCTTTGAAAAGAAAAAATCTGTAACAACTTATATAACAGTTCAACAGGTATTTTTTTTCCATACAGCCATAAGAATTAAAATGAGATACAGTATGTCAGAATCCTTGCCCAGAACAACTGCCAGGGAAACGAGTAAATGTTTCAACTGGAAAATAATCCTTTTTATCAAGTCAAATATTTCACACAAGCATTTTATTAGTTTCCAATTATTATTATAGAAACAAATCTAACAATCACAAAATTAGAACCAAAGTAGCAGAATATAAAAGCTATAAATATAAAAATTAAATCCTAATGCTAATTAGTAAGGCTTGTTTTACAATTAAAACACTAACTTCAAAAGGTTCCACTACCCACAGAGTAATCAGTCATTCCCCCAGAGGGAAATAATATCAATGATGAAAGTGGAAGAGGTATTTTCTTGGCTGACCTTAGTCAGGCAAAACCTTTGAAACTGAAGTCAAAGCTTGGTCTCAAACAGTGATTGTTCCTACAACAGTTAAATTCACTAGCAATAACCATCTTATTGTTGTATAGTACCCCACTATACATAAGTCCTGGGCTTGGATAGAAAGGAAACCCGAAGACCTGCTTGTAAAAATATCTGGACATATTTTTATTACATAACATACATCCGCCAGGCTGTCCCCTCAGCAGGGACAGTGGTTTCGTGCCTTTCGGCTCCGCTGATGTCTGTCTTCTTTGAGTGTCGAGATTTCTGTCCGCGTCCCAGGCCGGGATGATTTCTTTGGGTCTGCTTTATCGATCTCCCCAATGCATACGTGGTGTCTCACGGTGTCAATGACCAGTAACGATTTCCTGTTTACAACAATGATACAATACACCCATCTCCCAAGGTGATCGAGGTCACTTACATTTCCGCCACAGGTGGCCGGATACGCAAATCATAACATTATTAACTTAGGCTAAACCCAATGCATGAAACATTGACTTAAGACCATATACTTTATCAATGGCTCTCAAGAGGAACAAGAGGGCATAATAAAAAGCAATAATCTTGAGAAATATTTAACAACATGGTCAGTTTTACACATAGATTTTGAACCTTGCAGGTCAAACTAATTATTTCAGAGCTGAAAATAAGCAAAAACATATTTGGACATTTGCATATAGATAGTTTTCAAACATATTTAATGTGATACTAACAAATATACATGAAAGCTTTCAACATTTCTTAAACAAACAAAAAGTGTAGTCAATTTAGTTCATATTTTGATGATTATTTACATCATCATCAGAATATATAACAAAAGGAGGTTTGTGTTACTCTTTTATAAGAAAGTTAAGAATCAATCAGTAAAATTGAAAAATATAAAGTGAAATAAAAGTAATGATTATAGAAATGTGAGCCTAACCATTTGAAGAGAAACAGCAACAGCCTATATAACTGGCTAATTTGTCATACATTGGTAAATCTTTCATGCCCACTATAATCAATACATCGATATAATTGTAAAAACTGCAATACCATAGTGGTCCAAATACATATACAGGTATGTTTGAAAAACTCTCTTTATACATGCACATACCCAATATGTACATCTACACACAAGTGCACACAGCAGTGACAAAAAAATCAATACATATCTTCATCCCCACCATTCAACTGACCTAACAATGGGCAGCTCATATCACACCTAAGAAAATACAACAGCTCAAAGTGTATGCAGATTGTAGCCCCAAATCAATAGTTTTTCTAATAGATGTAAATCATACAAAGGAAGGAAGCAAAGTTAGCTGCATGGTTAATCTTTCTTCTATTCAAACAGAACAACACTTTTGCCTATGCACACAACAGACACACCGTTTAATCTTTACGTAGCAAAAGGTTAGTGCGAAAAGATTTGATTTGGTACAGGATTCCATGTCACTTCAACACTATTGTCTTTCATAATCATTGATGTTTCTGAAAACTAACTAGAAAGAAAGGAATTTTGTCTTGTTTTCTTAGAAAGGACAATTTGATGATGGCAAAGAATAGAAGTGAAAAACACAAGTTTGTGGCAAATGCTACAAGTGTAATTGTCCAGCTGCTAAGACTCTTATTTTAGGGCAACTGTTCACTTTTTGAAGAAAGTCTCATTTTAAGTTTGGAAGAACTATATGATGTACTAACTCGAAAGAAAGGGGCCTCCACTCTGGATCCTGCCTATTTCAGCAAAAAATGTGATAATTTACAGACCAAATTTTCTGAAAATGTTAAATCGGGTTATGGCACATTTTTTGAGTTATCATTTATTTTGAGTAGAATCTTGGCAATCAGGTTAAATCATATTTAAAAACCATCCAAATTGAGAAAAAAGTTGTTGTTAGTTTTTCTATGAACTTTAAGTGTGGCCATTTTGAAATTCAAAATGGGCAACTGTGAATGTACATTTCTTTCAATTATGACTAAGTTATTATGCATGGATCGTCCCAAAATGTAATCACTTCTTTCGTAGCCTATTGACCACCCTTCCACAAACGTTCCTTGACATTCATTGAGAACTTTTGGTGATATCACGTGGAAAGACAGGAGTGAATACTGAAATGTATGAAAAAAAAACCCAGAATAATATCTGTCAAACCAAAACAAATTCCTGGATCCGCCCCAAAATTTAATCAGAACTTCCTTAATACATGCATTATCGTTCCACAAAATTTCATTGAAATTCATTGAGCCTTTTCAGATATATCGTGGGGGCAGACAAGAGCGAATACAGAAATGTATGAAAGAAAAATGGAAAAATATATCTCAATCAGAAACAAATTCCTCGATCTATCCCAATCACTTCTTTACTCCGTGCCCACATTTCCACAACATTTCATTGGAATTCATAGAGAACCTTATGAGATATTGTATGGACAGACAGGAGCTAATACAGGAATGTATGAAGAAAAAAGACGGAAAAACATCTCTCAATCAAAAACGAATCCCTCGATCCACCCCAAATTTTAATCAGATCTTTGTTACCATGCGCCTTACCCTTCCACAAAATTTGATCGAAATTTATTGAGAACTTTTGGAGAGATTGTGTTGATAGATGGGAGCGAATACAGAAATTTATGGAAGAAAAATGCAAAAATATCTTTCAATCAGAAACAAAATCCCGGATCCACCCCAATATTGAATCATTTCTTCCTTACCCCATGGTCCACCTTTCCACAATAATTCATTTAGATTCATAGAGAACTTGTATAGACAGTCAGGAACGAAGACTAAATGCTTGATTTTGAAAAAGTCTTGTTTCTTTTGTGATGGAGAGTAGGGGATTATGCATGAGGCAATATCTTTCTCTGTAGATACTAATGTCCGGACAGCTGCGACAGAGCTTCAAGACAGTAAATTACTGGCAAAGTTAGCTGAAGGTGACATGCAAGCTATTGATGCCGTTTATCATAAACAATGTATAACTGACTAATAAAATCGTTACAGACGCATTTAGCTGAGAAAAATTGAAGCAACCGACAAGATTCCCAAGAAAGTATTGCCCTTGCTGAACTTGCAGAAGGTGGGGATTCCATACCATATTTTAAACTTGCAGACCTAGCAAAGATGTACAAAAACAGACTTCTTGAATTAAATGTACATGCTCCTGAGCGAATAAACACGACACGTTTAAAAGATAGAATATTAAAACATTGTCATGCACTCCATACAAGTACAAAAGGGCGTGACATGGTTCTTGCATTCAAAGAGGACATAGGAGCAGCAATTCATTAAGCCAGTGAAAACAGTTCTGATTCCAGAGCTATAATTCTTTCATCTTTGATGATAATTGTGACAGAGGGGCTGTTCCTGACAGTCTGTTAGCGCTAGTAAACATGATCTTAGACGGACAAACATTCAGGATCAAAGTACCTCTTCTCAAAGAGTATCTACAGAGGCACTTACAATTGCACTACTTTAACATTTTAATTCAGTTAAACTTTGCAGCAGTAGTGGCAAAATTAGACATAATGCTGATAGTGAAACACTGGTGTCTATTTATATATAGGGTGTCTTATTTATGGTCAAACCAGAAGCCGAGATTTGATAGATAAGTGGCATCAATTGGGTGTTTGCATCTCATGGTCGAGTTCTACAACTATCAACAATTTTAGGAAACAGTGTTTGCGAACGCTTTCAAATTGAAGGAATTGTCTGTCCACCAAAATTTTAAAGAGATGTCTTTACCACTGCCTGTGTTGACAACATTGACCTAGCAGGGCCAGTAAAGATTCATTTCATAGCACCACTATTTCTGTTACACAACATCATAAATTTTCTACAGACGGTACTGACTGAGACACTATTGTAGTACATATTATAAATTAAAAACTAAAACACTTCTTCAGTTACCTGATGCTTACACACAAATTTATCCAACAGTTTTGAACAAGGGTGACATATATGTGCCAAAAATAGGGCAGCCTTTTGCAGAGGACTCAATTGATACTCTCTTGGTCTGCATATCTGCACCTGCAAAAGTAGAAGCTTTAATTTCCCTTCTACCACAGTTGACTATTTTTTTACACCCGGGGCAGATCCCAGTTTTGGAAATGGACCAACCACTGTTTACCCTTGCTAAAAAAATAAAATGGCAAAAGCCAGAACTGTTCGGAGAAGATAAGTTTGTCATCATGCTTGGCAAGTTCTACTTGAAATCACACCATTGTTCATCAAACCGTCTCAAGAACCATCACTCCCTTGCTCTGATGAACTGAAAGAAATTTGTCATTACCATGTACAGCGGCACGTGTGGTTCTGATAGTGTGAATGAAGACATGAAAACATTGTTTTTACAAGGTAACCGAACGATTGAATGCATTCCACTTACACGAGATGCTATGTACCAGCATATAAAAAGAGCAGTTTATCAGGCAGGATTTGTTTGGGGAAAATCACTTCAACCACTGCAAAAATTACCAAGTCCTTCTGAATAGGGTTGGTTGTTAGAATGTGATCAATGGTCTCCTGTTTGGATAACATTGCCACACGCATCAGATGCGTGTCAGCAGCTGATTTGATGCAGATGCACAAAATCTTATATGAGTCGCTGTAAATGTTGCAAAACCAATGTGCCTTGCACTGCATTATGTAAGTGCTCTGGTGACTGTATATCTGAATGAATCTTTAAACGGATTGTGTAATCATTTTCTGTTATTAATATTTGATTATATTTACTTCAATTTCTTTTTGCATTTTCTGTTAACTAACTGAGCAACCTAGATTTGGTCTGTGTTTTAACCCTATTCACTCCATGGTACATTTATCCCCTCCTACATCCAGGGTGGTGAATTTGCATTCATAAGCAGTTTTTTAATGACATCAGCAATATGAATGGAGCCTTCTGATTTGCGTATCACTAAGTTCTTCATAACCTTTAAACAAAATGAGATATGAGGTTAGGGTTATGCTCATCTAATTCCATTTTCATTCCTCGTTCCAACAGTATGTGATACATATGTAATGGAAGTGTTGTTCACGTACACGTTGAAGTCATAATAGATATACATGAAAGATCTTTTTTGAATTTCTTTGGCCAAAATATTTGCAGATAAATTTAAGGGATTTAAGTCATGTGGGCCCCGCTTTCTATCAAATTAGCACGCCATTTGCTACAGCTGGATCAAATATGGCACTTTCTCTTAGCAGCTGGACTATAAGAAAATCCACATCCATACATATAATAATTAGCAGCTGATGTAGTAAAATAGAATTTCATTCATGCAATTGACATAATAATGACATAATAAAAATGCTGAATTTAAAGAATAAAAACAAAAACAAAAAATAATAAAAATCAGTTTGTGATCAACAGAATGATTCTCCAAAGTCACTGCAATTGAAATTGATTTGAAATCTAACCAATCAATATTTTAAGAATAAGAAATTAAACAGCATTGTCACCTTTCATAGTTATAACACTATGAAAGGTGACAATTAATAGCCTGCATTTATTTTAGCCAATCAACATCTTACAGAGCACATGTACAATAATTTCTTCAAATCAACTTAAAGAACGAAGCATCAATTACTTAAGGCATTTTTGCATTAAAAATGCATCTGGATTTTATACCCATTATACCCATTAAGAATGTGATTGTAAACGGAAAAAGTCTGATGTCACTGACCTGCTTTACGTAACCACTGTGTACAAACCTGTTGATATTTAATGTAAGTTTAACATGTAACTATTTTTACACCAAAACTTATGGAAAATTCAGTGCAATGCTATTTTGGATTTTATACACATTTAACCCCTTCAAGGATGTGATTGTAAACAGAAAAAATCTGATGCCGCAGGGTATACTAGTTATTAATATTTTACCTACTTACATTAATTCATTAGTTAAAATGAAACAATAAATGTGTATAAATTCAGAACAGCTATTACTAACACCTGATAGCAAAAGGTCAGATCACTTGCTGAAATGAAAAGAAAAGTAGTTAAAATTTGCTATTCTATGGAGTGAGGGTACTTCGGTTGCTAAACAAGAGATTCACACATGCCAGTCATTGCAGTAAATATTACTCATACTTTTATATAACAACTACAAAATTGAACATTTTTCTTTCAGCCTTTTAATTAAAGTAAAATAAATGTCTATTTTCTTAAAAAAAAAAAATGTAAGTTTTAGAAAAGTTCCAGTTAAAAAGAGATTCTAGTCTGCCTAGAAAAGAAGGAGAACTGCCAGGTTCTATAGTTGAGAAAATAATTTTTCTCTGTAAGGAAGATACTGAATATTCAGCTTATTTCTCAATTTATGATGACACACAAGTTTGACCCAGAACAGTTTAATAAGTAAATCTTTCATTGATAGACATATTAAAAAAAAGAAGAAGATCACTGCTCTTCATTTGTTTTGTTTTTGTGAAAAGAAAAAGTTTTGAATAGAATAAAATTTATTTTCACACTAATTTTACAAACTGTTTTGAATATTTTTAATGCACACATCTCCTAATGTGAACTGTACTAAAACACATTTACAAGTAACCCAAAGTAAAACTAATGAATTAGATAAAAGATTTATGCTTAAGTGCATGCAATTTGTTTACCATTTTACCTCTGCCAACAAAGTTGGAAGAGGTATATGTATTCACTTGTGTCTGTCTGTCTGTCCATCTGTCTATTTGTCCACACAATATTTCCAAAAGTTCTTAATGAATTTCAATGACATTTATGTGGAAGGGTGGGCAATGGGCTACAGAAGAAGTGATCAAATTTTGAGGCAGATCCAGAAATCTTTTTACACTTACTTCCTTGCATCATAGATATATGTCCACACAAAAAGTTCTCAATGAATTTCAATGAAATTTTCTGGAAAAGTAGGCCATGGGGTAAGAAAGAATTGGTTGGATTTTGGGGTGGACCCAGGAATTTCTTCAGTTACCTCCCCCGCATTTCATTTTTTCCCATACATTTATGTATTCACTAATGTTTGACGATGTTTGTCTCCAAAAGTTCCCAATGAATTCCAATGCCATTTTGTCCAGGGGTAGGCCATAGGCTAAGGAAGAATTGATTAAATTTGGGGGCTGATCAGGAATTTTTACAGTTATCACCTCTGCATCGTAACTATTTGTGAACTGATTTTCATACAGTTTTTAGTGATACTGACATTGGAGGAGGTATGCGCTCTCTGGGTGCTTTCTCTTACTTTTTTGTTATTTTCTTTTTTTGTAGAAGAAACCAATCTTTAAAAAAAACTTTGATTCAAAATTATGAAATGCATAATTTTCATGTCTTATAAGGTTTAAAAACAACAAACTAAGAAAATAATAATGATAATATAGCCTTCTTCCTATTGCTGTATTTCTTTCTTAACAACTTTGTCACCAAAGATTATTCATACAATACATGTTTATCATCTATCCTGGAACCTCAAGCCTTTTTGCAAAGCTGGGACAAGGCTTCACCCCATTAACAATATAATATGTGAAAGGACAAGTATTCTTATCAGAGTATGACATTTCTTCTTGTACAGTAACATCTGTATGAGTCAACACCAAGTATAATTTATTTTCAATAATAATTTTCAGTTTTTTTCTGCCATTAACAAAATGAGGATAACATTATTAAAGTTGACAATGACATTATAACAAGTAAGGTTATTTTATGTGTTTATGTTGCGTGTGTGTGTGTGTGTTTATTTCTAGCTCAACTGTTTGCTGTATACAAAGATGTATTTTTCTGTATAAAGATGAAGAATTTCTATCAGAAACAAGTCCCTTATTCATCTCACTCATTACATTTGGATAGTAAACACTAAACATAAACAACACATGAAGAACACGTGATGTTAAAAATGCCACCGTGGCTGTTTTGAAAAAATACATCAATATACATTTGATGAATCAATGCCTGTTGATAGTTATACCCCTCTATCAAAGTCACTGGGCGCCAGTACTAAATAGATTCTGAGATCATCACTGACCACAGTTGCTAATTCTATGTTGTCAGATCAAAATTTAACATGGCAGTTAATTGAAAAGAAAATGCTTGACTGCTAACCTTTTTTCAGCTTGGTGGGCAATACAAAAATTATGTGATTTGGAAGAAGGAACATGCACCACCATCTTTAATAGTTTGTATGCTTTAAATTAAATTTTAGTTCAAATAACTAATACAGTCTTCATTAAAAGGGTTGTAACTCAAGGTTCATTGCATTCTAAACATTTTTTATCTTCATATTAATTCAATAATAAATTTTAAAAATAAATTAAAAAATTAAATGTTAATAAGGACACCATTCTTGTTTAGGCAACATATTCAGAGAGTCTTTTTATTAAGTGAAATTGAATTCTCAATCTACAAATATAATTGAAGAATGAAGCTTTTTGGAGAGGAAAATGGATTACATTTTTATTCTTCTAGCAATAATATGCTTAAAAATAAGAATTCTTAAGTGAATCTTTTACTGAAAGAATTTCTATTACAGATGCTTAAACTCTTACTGCCACCCTTAGAGTTACTGAAAAATGTAAAAGAGTTTCCATGTTCCAAATATGCCAAGAATCTCAATTGAAACTAACTCCTGCTGTTGTTAAACAGCTTTTAAAATCCCAACATGCCACAGTGGTTACTGTACATAGCCCCACTTTTATTGCATAATTAAAGCCAACCATTTACTTCCCACAGGTTATCATATTTTCATCACTCAAAACAGACAAAATATATACCGCAAACCTCATAATGATTATTTTCAGGGCAGTTTTTACAAGATTTCATCCTTGTCATAATTCATCACACACAC
>VCCN01000403.1:2983889-2997689 GCA_006491835.1 Architeuthis dux
ATTTCAACATTGCAAAAGTATGAGTTTCATTTCTTTTTCTCCTTATTACCTCTGGCACACAATTCTCTTTCTTACTACCAGTATATGTACCTAAAAAAAACAGTACCTCAAAAGATACAAAGATACTTATTGCCCTATAATCTTTTTGAAAATAACATTAAATCCATAACTGATTGTTGTTTCTTATTCCACTCTTTCTGGAAGACTGCTAACAACTGCATTTCTAAATATTCTATTGCAACTTGGGATGGGGATTTTTGGAGGCCGATAACAACACAATTTTTCACATAACAGCTCCTAAATTTTGTGAACATGGATTTAAGTTTGCAAGTTTAGTATTTTATAAGAGGTAAATAACTCATCCTTACTACTTTAAACAGAAAATCTGCACAAAACCCAATAATTCATAGTAATTCAATGTTTTTTACAAGTTCATGTGTCGTACTTACCTTCAATTTCTCTATGCCTGTTTTGTGGTACATGTAGTGCTAGTTTTGTAGTGCAAAAATATAAGTTTGCATTTTATTTAGTGTTAGTGTGATAATTTAGTGCAATGAAAAACAAAAAAAGAATTAGGGCTCTAGGAGTAATAGTTTTGAAATTATGGGTGAATATGTCCGTGTATCTTTTGAGGTACGTATTGAAAAAAAAAGAAGAAAAACTTCAACTCTTACTAAAAGTATGATGTCTTGTCTTATAACATTTAAACACCCTGAGATGAAATTTTACCATGTAGGAGCATACAACAGAACAAAAACAACCCCCCCCCCACCCTGATTTTATGCCAAAAGTAAAATTTGCATATCTTTTGAGGTATGTATACCTGTACCTCTGACAAACAATACTTTTTATTACTACCTCTGGCAAGCAATTCTCTTTATTACTACCATTGGTATACTATTTATTTTACCTCTGGTAAACAATTCTCTTTATTACTACCACTGGCATACTCTTTATTTTACCTCTGGTAAACAATTCTCTTTATTACTACCTCTGGTAAGCAATACTCTTTACCTCTGGCAAACTATACTCTTTATTACTACCTCTGGCAAACAATTTCTTTTATTACTACCTCTGGCAAACAAAACCCTTTATTATAACCCCTGGCACACAGTCCACATAAAACAAACCATGGCATTAAATCACTCTAACCCCTTTCTTCTTGTCTCACTTATTAACTGTTTGTTGACTGTTGTTTTGGTACATTCATGCTTACAATGAATTTCTTTTAATCAATGAGAATTTTATAATTTGGGAGTACCAAACAGTGAATGAACTAACTATTAATAGCTTGTCTGCAAACTCATCTTTTACTACACATAATCAACTAAATATTTTCATTATTGTGTTTAATTTACTTGTTCAAGTAAGCAACACATTATATATATATATATCTGTTTGTTATGTGGATGTAAGGTAATCTGATAGAATGGTAGAGGTAATTTGACAATGTGGTAATGAATGATTGAGAAAAGCATGTTACGTCTCAAACATATCACATGTGTACAATCCGATTATTCACACGTTTGTGTGAAATGTGTACTCAACTGGGAAAGAACAGAAAGAGTTGTTGGTTGTAGGAATGATGATTCCAAAGTGATGGTACACTGTGAGTTTTCTGCACTGCAAAAGAGCTTCTGGAGATGCCAAATGAAACTCGGCAAAGTGCATCAATGCTTATCTTTATGATACTAAATATGTTTGAGATATAACACACTTTTCTCAATCTTTCATTTCCACATTGTCAAATTACCATTGCTACTCCCCAATCTCTCTCTTTATCTATATTTATATCTGTTTATCTCTCTTTAGAAGAAGAGTGAAAGAGAGTGGGTAATATAGATATATAAATATAAATGAACAGAGAAGAGCAATGGTTAACATACTCATCTTGCAAGCCACTGATAGCAAGCTTTTTTTCTCACTAGTACAAAGGGGTATGATATAGCATTTTTACAATGCAATGACCATTGAACAGAGAAAAAAAACATTAACATACTGTATAATAGAGATTTGCTGTTCTTAGGTTTTGAAAACATGAAACATAGGTGCTTTGCAAAAATTTTACCTGCTTCAAAAATGTCTTCATTACTTCAAATAAATCAGGTGTGGAATTCTTACCTAAAAAGAAGAAAAAAATCAATTATTATGGACTTATATATCAATATTGTCAACTACGATCAGAAAAAAACCAATATTATCCATATAATGCATTTAAACTATTAATCAATGAAAGGCAAATAATAAGTGAGTGATCATGGCTAAGTTTTGCTTTATTTGCTGATAGCTCAAAATCTACAGGTAATGGGTGTTTACTTTTTTTCTTGAAAATAATCCTTTCTGAAAGTCTTTTTTTCCAGTAAATTCTAGCAATGCTTTGCTAAAACACAAAGTCTGGCTAAAAACAAACCCAACACTTACAAACCAATCCACCCAAGCTCAAGTGTCTAGCCTTTGGTTGCAGCTGGACACATCGGAGTCATTAACAATGGCCTTAGTTCATGAAATCTGTCCTCTAGAGTGTATCATGTCATTGTAATAATAAGTGGAGTCAGAGCATCCCTTGAAACAGGAGCACTTATGGATATTTTTTATGTCAGAGCAGTTTTGTAGCTGTCCAGTAAACTTAATATTGGTTTAATAATATTTACACACATTGGCTTTCATATAAATTATCTATAACAATCATAGATTCTCTCTCTCACTCTTTCACTTTTCTCTCTCCATCCCTCTCTCTCTTTCTCTATATATACTTCTGTTCATTTGTTTGTTTGTTTGTTTATTTGTCCGTGGCTCTTTTACGCTAAAGCTACACAGCCCATTGACTTAATATTTGGCAGGATGACTCACTGAACATCAACTTGTGACATAGACTATGTGAGGTTGACTTCAGGGGTCATTCAAGCTCACCAGAGGTCATTTGTGGTCATTTCTAGCCAACTGAAGCAATTTATAGCATAATATTGAGTTTGCTATGAAGTCACAAATGGTAGAGGGGATAAGGTCAAAATCACTTGGATAGGTGGTGCTGACCTCCAAGGTCATTGAAGGTCACCAGAGGTCAATTTTTGTATTACAATTTGCAGCCAAAGATTTACATTCTTGGAGGTAAATTAGTATGTGGGATTAACCTTGGCAGAAAAAGATGAAAGGATAGGTGGTGCCGATTTACCGAACTGCGGAACTATTTGGCATTGCGGAAGCTTTGTGGGACCCATTTTTATTAATTAAAATTTGTTAAAAATTATCCTATCTTTACAACCGCCTTGGTTATATTTTGAGTGCTAGTTATTGCATTTACTTGCAATTACTATATGAGAAAAATATTTTTTCGAAAAAATATTATTTTTCCTGGCTATGTTCTGTGGAGAAAAAAAACTACTGGTTCTAAACATTTATAATTTTGATATGTTATAACCATATCTCTTGGGAGTATTCAGTGCAAATTAAGTAATTCTATGTTCACTAGTTTTTATTATTATCAATTTCATTGTTAGGCAAGGCTATTTGGCACTTCTTGATTATTTTAATAATTTGCTTGTACACTGTTTTTATTTCATTTTGGGGGGTTTTATTTCAAATTATTTAACAGTCTAAATACCAAGTATATAAATAATAAAGATTAGGATCATAAACAATCATGGTTCGCCATTACAAGAAAATGTGATATCAACTCTTAAATTCATAAACCGCTTGAAACCGCAATGGAACTTTTCAATGAATAGCATAAAAAATAGTGGAACTCTTCTGTGAATTGATTAGAAAAAAATACAAAAAATGTGTCATGGGGTGATAATTTCAATTAAAAGTTATTTCCCTTGAAATTGACATCCTATTTTCTTCATATGAATTTAAGAGTTAATAAAAAAACTAAAAGTGCAATTACAAAGGCGTGGAACATACATATTTGAAGGTCTCAAAGAAGGAGTGCATGCCTTTGGCTAAGAAACCCAGTGCAGCCAATATGCACATAGTGCAAGTAGGTTAGTGTAGATTTAGGCTAGTGTACAACTGAACAAGCAGTGAATAAACTAAAATGGCGCATGTAAAATGTGAACCTTTAGCACAGGGTGGTAAACAAGTGGAATAGCGCTTATAGCAATCGCTGTGCACCATTTACCATAACTCCAGCAGGCCGGCACAAGTATTTGCAACTAAAATTTGTGTTTGGTGAACTTATTTAACTAATTTCACACAGAGATTAATATAATAAAATAATAAAAATTTAGTATAAACTAACACTACAACACATGCTGTTTGCAACAGCTAATGCACCAACCATAAACAAAGATTGGAATGTTACTAAACCCAGGAGGCCACCCAGACAACTACAATATGCATGTTGTCTGCACAGTTTTATGCTAGTGCAATACACTGTGATATCACATGACAGGCATTTATGACTAATGATATACAGGGGTGATGAGTTTAATGACACATAATGGCAGTTTATTGAATATATGGTATAATTCTTAATACAAATGTTGCTTGAAAGTTGTTTTGTTGACAAATAAAACCTTAACTCTAGAATACTGTAATTAAAATTTTAACTCTGAAATAAACAGTTAAAATTTTAACTCCAAGATTACTGGTAATTTTGCATGTATTATCATCTCTCTCTCTCTCTCTCTCTCTCTCTCTGCTTTCTTTCTTTCTCTCTTGTGCTTTCTATTTTTTTTATTTCAAGAATTGATTTAAAAAAGTATAATATGATGGAGTGTGAGGTGAAAAAATGTTCCCCTTTCTTTGCCCCTCTCTCTTCCCTTCCTTTCTTATGAACGCTTTGAACCTTTTGAGTTTAGTCTGAAAGAAAGTGATTTTGGCATTCATAGACCTGTCAACGTTGGCAGAGGTAAAAATATATAGATATATAGATATATAGATGATGACTAGTTTTAACTAAATTTTGTACACTACATTGCTTAAAGCTTTGAGAATAAGAAGTCTTAGATTGTGAAAATTGCTAATGGAAGGAAAAAAACTTGCCACAATATCCAAATTTATAGAAGCTTGGATACATGAATAGAGTTTTTTAAAATATTGAAACTATACACATATTAAAAGAAAAAGAAGTTAGGTCTAACTCAGTTATTATGTTTGAGCAACAGACATAAAATTAATACATGAATCATGTACAAAGTTTGGTTGAATTCAGTCATCTCAGAGAAAAGTATAGACACATGCACACACCAATGCCTTTTTATATAGAAGATTTTTTTTATTTTAAATCTTCCACTTTTACTCAAGGTATTGTGGGGAGGGGGAGACAGCAGTTGTGTTATTCCATATGTCTGTTTCTATTTTCCTTTATTTTACATGAGCAATTTATTATGATCCACCTCCGGCTTGCTAGGCCCATCAAAGTTTCACCAGGGCCCAATTAACCATACATTTCGGGAACACATTCCTTACTCTCACAATGCTGGAGGAGGGGTTGGACTTTCCTGGTTTGAATTCAGAGTTGTGTGTCTCCTAGCCTGGTTGCCAACCCTGGCTGAAGAGCTATCTGCCCTGCTATTAATGCCATTTCCAATGGCATTAGTGCTAAGTCAATCCAAATTGTTTCAGCTGGAGTTTGAACTCAGTTTGTTTATTCCATTTTCTGTGTTGCTAACTGTTAGGCCATCCGCACATTCTCACATAGAAGATAATGAGAGAAAATAACAATTTTAAGAGAACTATACATTTCTATCAAAAGAAAACTAAATTAATGACTTAACAGTGAAGATATGAAATTCGTTAGCCATGTTCAAAAATTCTTTCCATACAATCCAAAAAGCAAATCCAATGTTCCAAACCCACATAGAAAATTCCACAAGACAGTAACAAGATATTATTTTCCAGAGTGAGACACAAGAATGATATTTGTGCTGCAGGCAACACTTCCATTAGAAAATATTTCCAAATTTCTTTGACAAATTTGTGGAATGGCAGCCATCTGTATTTTATTACGGAGACATGACTGGCTAGGTCAAAGGTTATTTTTTCAATTCAGTGACTGACTCCAAATCAGGTAACTGCTACTCATATTCAAATACTTCATAATACAAAAATGACAACTAAAGAATATAATCAAAAATATAAGCAGAAAAATAAAAAAAAAGGAAAATGAAGAAACTTAAGAGTATCAACTTAAACAAATGGCATATTATCTGGTTTATTTGTGAAATATATGGTTTTTTTTAAAACTATAAGTTTGGACAAAATGTTCAAGAAATGCCCCTATTCTCTATTTTAAACATTCACTTATATTGGAGTGCCTGCTATAGCTTGATTAGTGAGCTAGTCAGCTAGATCATTATATTACTAATGTAATGAGCTCAGTCTTCACTCAGTGCTCCACTATTGTAGCCCTGTGCCAGACCGAGTAAATATCTATACACAACTATTAGAAACATATATTAAAAGATAGACAAAACTCATCAAAGTGGTTATATGTATGGTTAATGGTGAGGAAAATAATGTAAATAATGAGGAAAACATGTAGATAAAAATACCAGTTTTAGCTTTGAGTCATTCTATTAATATTCATAAGAGAGCCAACTTGTTGGCCTAAGAAACATTCCCAAATGAGAAGGTTCAGTAAAGAAGTGAAATGAACAAAATATCAAGACATAAAATGCTTCAAGCATCAGAAATCTCTTGATGAGCATAATAATGATCCATCCACATTCTAATTTAGAAGAAAGTCATAAATGCCACTGTTAGCAGATCAAACATTAAAACTAGAGTAATCATTCGTCTGACTAAGATGCAAAAGGGCTTGTCTAAGGTAAAAATAAGTACACCAGAAAAAATACAATGTTACTGTACCACCATGAAGTAGAAGAGTTTACAAGTACACAAATAGCATAGAATATGAAAAATATTAACCCATAGTCTGATTGCCCAGACATAGACTGTTACATGAGCCAAAACTTTTTACAAAGAAAAACTCTTAAATTCATATAATAAATTCAAATCTTAAATGATCAGTTACTTCCTTACACTTTTAGGAAACTTTTTTTTATTCAATTTACAAACGAGTTTAATTTTAAAAAATTCTATTCATTGAAGAGTTCCACTGTGTTTAGAAGCGGTTTCAAGCGGTTCATGAATATAAGAGTTAAAATGTCATCTTTACTAAAGAGATAAAAGTAATTATCATTTTGTACATATTTTGCAAGTATATGAGTATAAAATTCAAAATAGCTTTAGGGTAGATATTTTCTATAGTTTTGAGAAGAGTCATTAACATTCAAATGGTTCTTCTGACAATTGAACTCCTTCATGTTGTTTGGCCTTCTTCAGGTGTAAAATCCGAGTGTGATGTAAACAGAAGTTTTTATTTTAAAGGCGACCATCTTCCTCTCTGGGAGGAAGTCCAGATTATTGACAGAGAACACTGTTGGAAGCAGAGATTAATCAAAGAAGCAGCTCATAACATGTCGACTAAATGCATTAGTCAGACAAATGCAGAGTTCAACCTGATACAGCTTCCACTGCTCAACAGACCCAAACCCGACAAGACAAAGACACAGAAACACCAAGGCCCTGCATTATGAGGGTTACCCCCTTTAAAAATAAAAACTTCTGTTTACCCCAGATTTTACACCTGCAGAAGGCCGAACAATGGATCAGCTGAAACATTGTATTTACAACACAAGCAACAAGAAGGGTTTAATCATCAGAAGAACCATTTGAAAGGTTTTAGGGTAATTTAATACCAGAGTAGTAATAATAAAAACATTTTAATATAAATTAGATTTTCCTGCTGATTGACAGATAGGATACTCATGCAACACTTAATATAATTTCTTTCTGTATTGACATAGATAACAAAGAAGACGGCTCGTTTGTCAACCCTACTAACAAGACAGAAAGATTCTTGTCCATATCTTTCTAAATTAATGAATAGGACAATTTAATAAGATACTCATAAACATAAATCAATCCACATAGTCTTGAATGAATAATAATATCTTCATCATCAGTAAACAAAAATATCTAGTGAACACGTCTATCCTTTCGTTATCTCTTATACACTTCACAGAAAAGAAAGATTTAAAACTGACTATGAATTAAATTAATCTTTTTGGTAAGTAAAAATGTGAAAAACAAAAATACACAGCATATTGTAACTATAAAACAGCTGTTAATTAAACTGCCTTAAATCTCATAAAATACTGGGTTTGCCTTTAAAAGTTGTTGAAAAAGGTATTACATAACACACACTTGTACCAATTTGAACTTCTCCTCTGCATGCTTTGGTTGTGGTCAAAAACACAAGAAGTAAATTCTATCCGCACACTTCACACATACCCAGGACATAAACATTTGATAACTTCCTTTCTACATGTTACCAGATATTTCCATAAATTCCCAAACTATGCTATTCAAATAATATCTGGCAACCTTCACATCATTTGATAAAGACTAAGAATTTGCTGGTGAAAAAAATATTTCTAATGGAGTTTTGTTTGTAAGCCATAGATTATTATGACAGTACAAACAAAATCTATATATAATCAATAAACTATGAAAATGATAAATTTTGAAAATTAGTTTCCATTTCTGTGTTCTAGACGTTATAAATATTAAAATTCCCAAATTCCCAAATTTAAAAAAAAAAACCCCAAAAAAACCCCCAAACCTTAAAATTTTAAAATTAACGTTTTTATGAACATAGTTCCATCTTGTGTATTGGTGTATGTCCTCTGATGTACATGTTACGGCTGTTTAGGCCATTTTCAACATCTTATCTGTTAGAACATGAACATTTCGCAAGTGTTTTGTAGGCGTGAGTATTATTAAATTATTTTTGATTGGTCAAACATAGTTTCAAATTGAACCAAGTCTAAAACTTAAACATTTCCTAGAAAGTTTATCTGCAAATTTATTGAAATATTTTTAAAAATGGAGAAATATATTTTTCATCTAAATAACCCCAGGGTTCAAGATAAGGGAATTAAATAAAATAAAATTTCTTAATCTAATATGTAATACTTCTATTTTTGTTCAACTTTGGTTTTAAAAGTGTGAATAATGATATTAATATTGTTACAGAATGAAGACATATTGGGTATTCGGCAGATATTTGTTGGACTAAGCCAACTTTGGCACCAGGCCATATTTATGGAACCTCCACTGAGGATCAAACTCACTATCCATAGCTTCAAAAACTGCAATTAACAGCAAAAAGAAGCGAACATAAGTAACACTGCAGAAAGTTAACCAACAACTCAATGCAAAATGTTACCAAAACACCCACCTTCTGGGTGAGTAAACACATACTAACTAATGATACAGAAACAAAAGAATTACACAGGGAGTGATGTTAGTTCATTAGCAAAAGGAATATCAACTGATAAAAGAACAGAAACATATTTTCTTACAACTCTTAAAGAAGCCCAAGATGAATGGTTTTATTGTACAAGCAGCCTGTTATCTACAAAGAATATTCAACAGAGTAAGAGGCTTACAAAAAGAATTTTATTGGGTATAAATATTCTTGGTTTGAATTGGAGCCTATGAGCAGCCCTTAAACAAATCTTTCAAGCCTACTATTTACAGCTATCAATATCTTCAGAAAATGTATTACACTCAAGAGTATAAATGTCTAGTTAATTACTTTTCTACTTCCTAACGGTTTAAGCTAATGTCATGGTTCATTTGGCAGGGAGTATTTGACCATGTTGCTAGTTGGCAAGATTAAAAAGCCTGTTCAAAGCATACTCAATAAAGTAATGAAATAACATTTTCAGTAATTAGTACTGGATGATGATCTGAGGTTCTATTCCCAGTGTAAAGTTGATAATACCCAGTACTACATATGAAGGAAAATTCAAACAAAAAGCAGTCCTTTCAGTCAATATTTTGGAATACTTTCAACATCAGTGAGATATTTCTCTTCTCAAATTGTGTAATTTATTAACATCAGATTGACACCCTAGACTACACACTATAATAAACATAGGTGTTACTTGGCTGTAAATCTTCCATTTATAGCTATACTTTGTAAGCTAGTGAATTGGAAGCAGGTTTACTTTTGTAAAATAATAAAACATAACATCAACATATTACAAAGCGTGGACATTTTTAATAGAAGAAAATAAAAACTCAAGACAAGTTCTAATAAAAGGTGCTAAATGCAAAAGATTCCTTGAATTGAAGACTGACATTAAACTATGTGATGAAGTTTATTTGGATGTAAAGTCATCAAACTATTGTGAATTGAATATAAAGTGGGTGAATTTGTAATAAAATAAAACCCCTCCGACTTTCGGAATTTTAAACTGATTTTGTATTAAATGACCCATCAAGGGATGATATGCTGCTAAACAAATCATTCAATGAATCAATCATAATTATTCCAAATAGACCACTTTTAGATGGATGGCAAGTTCTTAGCAAAAAACATGAAACTGTATCATTAAATAAGCAAATCTTTCATATAAATCTTTCAATAAAACAAATTGAAGAAATCCAGTTTATCATCAAGAAGAGAAATCACATAAAAAATAAAAAATTACAGTTCTGGTTAGTCAATCAATAGAAACCCTCATGTAACCAATGTCTCTTGGCAGCATGTCATGTTGGGTGTGATCAATTAATAGTTTGGAAAAAGGGGTGATTAAGGAACAAGTTACTTCTCTTACCTTTTGTTGACCAGTGATCACTAAAAAAAGTCCAAATTTTCAAAAAACCAGCATTAATTTAGCATAAACATACATTGCAAATTAAACCCCCACTAGATTTACAAAAAACAGAAAAAACGTTTGTTCTAGATATAATAAGGAGTAAATGTTTAAATTTTCAGCCTTCTAGCTCCATTGGCGTGGCCTGTACACATGACACATACATATATAGCCAGCCAGCCAGACCAACTTAAAAACTAAGAATCCTATGTTGACAGTTTTGGTTGCCGGTTTCTAATTAAAAAACAGAAATTTGCGAGCAGAGGAAAACATCAAATAAATAACAAGGAGTTAAACTGTCAATTATAGTTTATTATGTTGGTATTTATTTTTCTTCCCACAATGGCGAAATGTGATACTTAGTCAGTTTTTAGTGTGGGTGAATCCATATATTCCCCATGACACAAGATCCCATTTTAAGGTAGGTCATCCAAAAATAGCTCTGTTACTTCAGCCATTGCCAAAGATACCAGGATGTATTTCTGACCTTACGTCTTCAGGAAAGTCAATTCAAAAAGATATGTCAATTGGTCAAACCAAATCTAGTACAAAGTACATGTTGTGTATGTGTGTGTGTATCTGTTGCTTTTTTGTCAGTATCCCCAGTGTGTATAATATTCTAAAAATCTGATACTTTGTAAATAAAATTGTGTTTCTTCAAATAAGCTGTTTGGCTAACAGGCAACAGAATATATCTAACAAATAAATTTAAGGTTCAAATTTTCTATAGGGTAATTTTGGAGCCAGTGTTAAAAGGATGATTACTTGAGAGAAGAAAAAGAAAACCCAAATGCATTGCTTAATTGAGTGGTTGGGTCACATTCAGTCTGGGTGTTGTTTTTAGACGCTTATTCACTTGGGGATATTTCAAATATCCCTAGTAACCCACTTTCTAGAAGAAAGATTAAACTGAGTCTCGTGTTCAAGAATGCAAGTGAGTCACCCTGCTGTTGTACTAAACCTTTGAAATGGAATCTGGACTTGGCTGAAGAAAAATAAATAATGGAAACGTATATTTACATAAACAAATACAGGTTATCTTAAAATGTGTCACTGATTTCCAATTCTCAAACCCATAGCCAAAATGAGCACAACGGCAAAATGGATTTGGAATTTTTCAACTTCTTTTTAATTAGCTTTCCTCAATTTCATCAACAAGTAAAAATGCCAATACCTTTTAGGTATTTTGAAAATTTTGTATAAGAGGTTGACTTCATCTGCAAATTCACTGAAATGGCATAAGATTGACAAAGAATTTATAAAAGTTATTTATATAAGAATAATTCTCAATTTTTTTCAATACTAAAAAAATATAAACAATGGCTTATCAAGTGCAAGATTAACAGAGCAGAATACTGAGGATGTTGTAGATTTTACAAGAATGGAAATCACTATAAAATAAATAGGAATAACTAAAGATAAATGAATTCAAACTTACTATGATTTGTTTATAGAGAATGTCTTGAAGGTGATAGGGAATTCTTTGGAAACTTTTCATTGGAATAAATTATAATCTTCATATAATTTTTACGGACCAGAAAATTTAATCTATATCTTGGTTGCTGAAACAATTTGAAATTTATCATGGGAAAATGATCATAATAGTGCTATGGGTAAGAACTGCAAGCTATTCACTAATAAAAACTCACAATGTAACAAGATGGCATACACAACCTCAAAGTCTTTGAGAAGGCAAATTGAAATTCATATTTCTGTCTGGGTCTCATGTTTGTAAGAAAGGATATCCATGAAACACTTTCAATGGTTGAGTGTCCCTGACGTGTTACCTTATAGAAACTTTGAACCGTAAGTTTATTTGTTAGATATATTCTGTAGCCTGTTAGCCACAGAGCTTGTTTGAAGAAATACAATTTTATTTACAAAGGATCAGATTTTTAAAATGGTATACACTCTTGGGATACTGACAAAAAAGCCACAGACAAACACATTAACACACATACACGTGCACACAGCATTCAAAACTATTTTTTTAAAATTAAATATATACCTAGTTATAAAAAAGTGAACCTTTCAATAAAGGCTGAAACTCTTTTAGACTTGTTTAGCACTGAATGAGCTTCATATTTATGACATATCAATATGCCATAAAATCACATTCATTCAAAGCTTTGAAAATTTAACAGAGACTCATTTATATACAAGGTCTATCTAACTTGTATGTATTGGTATAGATATATACATATATTTATGTTTAGAATATTTTTCAAGCTGACATCTTCATCTTTCTTGCTCATTTAAGACCAGCCTTTTACTGAACAAACTCTCCTGTCTTTAGGTGACAAGGCAGAATATTAATCTGATAAAGAATGTATATGAGAAATCAGAATTGTTAATATACTAAGTACAAGAAAAAGAGGATGGTAAGAAGAAAAAATATACCTTGCAGATCATTTATCTGTTATTTTAGTAAATGGGGTCAGGTTGAATGCACTTCAGCCTGAACAAAGAGGAAATGGGATGATTGAATTCCTGGTGTGAGGGTTGCAAAGACACACCCACAAGAAAATCAATATACACATTTTTGGTAAAAGAATAAGCTTAGTGAGGTGGAAAAGTGCAATGAAAAACTAAAAGATTTGTTTGATATAAAAAAAGACTTTTTAAAGAAACACCTTCACGTACAAAACATGAAAGCAATACTTTATCCAAAAAACGGTATTTGTTATGACAGTGGACAATACAAAGTATAAACTGTTGCCATTGTCACGAGAAGGGAATTTTCCCAACTTATACAGGGCCTTGGTCTTAAAGGGATTATACATACAGGTATGCTTAGTCACTCAATAGGAACCGTCATGTTACCAACATCTTTGGGCGGCAAGCCGTGTTGGGAGTGATCAATTAAAAAAAGGGGTGACAAATGAATAAGTTACTTCTCTCACCTTTTTTCAAATTTTCAAAAAACAAGCGGTCACAACTAGGGATCAATTTAGTATGAACTTACATTGTAAATTGAACCCCCCTCCCCACTAAAAACCTATTTAGGGGGGGAATTTTAAAAATTAGTTGAGAACCTATATTTGCCCGGCGCCGATGTGAGCAACTGCTAAATGACGGGGCTGGGCAAATGCAGGTTCTCAACTAATAAATGTCATTATAATTA
>VCCN01000403.1:3032845-3051343 GCA_006491835.1 Architeuthis dux
AAAAAAAAAAATTCGATGAAAAGGCAGTTGGCTAAATGCCAAGTGGGCAAAACTGTTGTTTGCCAAACATGTCTCCACAGGACGGAGCTGCTGTCAGCTGACATGTCACCGAAACGACCGGACATGAGATATAAACATTTTTAGTAATTTACGGACCAGTCTGTAAAATACACACTAGTCACTGATCAAGATGGGATAAAAAGAATTGTAACCATATTTTTTCTCAATCGACATAAGCTTTCCAAAAATGCATAGTTTCAAACTTTAACAAAAAATTCCCACGGAATTACAATTGGCCCTGTACTAAATGGGCCAAAGAATAATATGTCATTTATCAGTCCATGTACATGAATATGAATATTTACATAAATATATGTACTTATCTACACATATTACAAAGGTGTCTATTTTATGATTCAGTAAATTCAATAACATTTCAAAGATCAACAACTTATATAATTTAGCAACTTGTCACTCACTAAGTAACATTGATCATTAAAATAAATAAGCATGCCTGACAGATAAATCTAATATTGACAATAAATAAACATCAATCTGTTCAGCACACCCTCACCCTATCAGGTACTTTATAATTTGTTTATTTTCACAGATAGCAGTGAAAATAAACAAATTATGAAGTACCTGGACAACTGACAATCTAACAGCCCCTCAAGGTTCACAAGTGTGGGATTTGTAGATAAGATCTAGTTAACATAACTCTCAGATGATTTAGTGGCAAGACTCTCTAATAACAACAATAGCCTATTATAAAACAGCTTTAACTTTATAGAGACAAATTTTCAAAAAGCTTAAATTCATTAACAGTGAAAATATGTAGTGATGCTTCTACTGTAGAAAACTCGTTTTACTTTTTTTTTGAGTGGCTAGGTCAGCCATAGGCAAACTGCGGCCCGCGGGCCACATGTGGCCCTTTTGACTTTCTGAATGGCACGCTTAATTCCATGAGGAAAATAACGTTTTGTTAAAATTTCATCTAAGAAAAAGGGAACCTTTTTTGAAGAAATGAGAAAATTCCAGGATAAGTGGACAAATGATTACTTCTTTGTTGAAGTAAAAAAACAGACCAATATATCTAATATGTTCTGAATCCCACTCCGCATTTAAAGAATTTAACGTTAAGCGTCATTACACAACTAAACATTCCGGGTATGATACATTTAAAGGAGATATCAGAAAGCTTAAAATTGAAGCACTAAAGAAACAGATTGGTAGCTTAAATATGCTTTTTTTCTAAATGGAAAACACAGCTCAGAGAAATGGTGCATGCAAGCTATGTTGTTAGCGGAAAAGTTCCTAACATTCTAAAAGATATTCTGACGGTGAATTTGTGGCCCGGTTTATGATTAGCAATATCTGATGCGGCCCGCTGCTCGTAAAATGTTGCCCATGCCTGGGCTAGGTTAATATGAAATTGAAAAAATTACTTTCATTCGGACAAGTTTTACAATGTACTGGTTGGTCTGTTGTTTTGTTACTGAGGAAGCTACTCATTTCCTGGTTCTAACAACTGTGCTAAAACTAATAATAATGTATATACCCTCAAAATATTTGCCAATTGTATAAATACAGAAATCAGCATGAGAATAAGTCAAAGAATAATAATGCAGGACTGGAATATTCACTTTATTACAACACCAGTTTCTCAATTAGACTGGTTAAAAACATGAAAATAAAGAAATTCAATTTAATGAAATCTTCCAAGACACAATCTCTCTCTATCTATCTATACTATCAGATTACTCCTATGAGTGGGTAGCATACTTCTACAGCTATCTGCTTCCATTGGAGTGTCTCGGATCTGTTGCACAGACAGCCATACTGTCGTGATTCTCCTTCAAAGGGATGGTAGAACTCTATAGCCAGTTCGGGCATCTACCAACTACAGAGTGTTCACATCTTGTGGTTTAACTACCCAGGTGAGCCATACTGTTGGAATACTCCCACAAAGGGGCAGCAGACATCTATAACTAGCTTGGGCATCTGCCATGAGAAGGAAACACCTGTCAAACCTAGGGGCCTTGCTCCTATTTGTGCCACCTCGGTGGACCATAGGATGCAAACCCTTGGTTTAAAGGGTGGGGTTGGCCGTGCGCACATCGCACTTCACCTTAAAACTCCATTATGCCTGGCCGGCTATTTAGTGTACAGGCCCCGCCGTTTAAGGTCTTATAGTTGTGGAAAACCATGCCAAAATCTTTGTGCATGAAGCCAAACCATTCATTCATGAGAGACAGATAGGGTGATGATGATCTGGAGTAATTAACACAATTTATACTTTCACCTTACAGTTTTAATCTTATGTACCCAAATATCTTTAGACTGCCTGAAAAAATGGTAGCTTCTTTTACAGTACCAACTACACTCTATAACTGCAAATAATATAGTAAATTAAATATTTGAACCTATTAAAGAATTAAAAAAGATTTCTCTTAAAATTGTATAGCTATAGTGATTTTTTAAATTCATTCAATAAGTCTTAAGCAGTACATGAGTTTATTTCAAGGTGTACACAAAATAATTATTATTTTTTCTTTCAAAACTAAAATTTACCATAGAAAAAAATTATACTTTGTTAATCAGAAGTGTAAAAGAATTATATTAAAAAATAGGACAATTATTTTTAAAAAACAAAAAGAAATAACATTAAGAGTCTTCAAAAGAAAATGCAACTAAAATATACCAAATTTATATAAACATGAACAAAAAATCAATGAAGATAAATATTAAAAAGTGACAACAACAATAATCATAATTTTAATTACGGCACTATATTACAATGAGGTAATACATGATGGTAAGATTTCAAAACTTGACTCACAGTACAGTCCGAGGTATACAGGTCTTGCAAATCAATACATTTTTACTTTTTATTTTAGTGTGAAAAAAAGTATACAATTTATATATACAAGCACACATCATAACAATCATACTTACACAATGTCTAGGGCCTTAAACCTTTTGCAGTGGTGTAATAAACATCAAAATCTTTCTTAAAATCATTTACATCTGTTGATCGCACTACATATTCTGGTAATCTATTCCAAAGTGCTACCACTCTATTGCTAATCTGATATTCAATCTACTTCTATTTGCTTCTACCATATGTGTGTGGCCTCTCAGTCCCTTGTTCCCCCTTCTAGTAAAGATTACATCAGGGTTTACTACTTCTAAACCATGCATAATCTTAAACATTTCTATTAAGTCTCCCCAATCCCTCCTATTTTCTGATGTTAACCCAAACACTTTTAGCCTATCCTCATAACTCGTACTTTTTAATTCCGGTACTAACTTAGTTGCTCGTCTTGGGACTTTTTCTAAAAGATTTTTATCTCTCTCCAAGTTCAGTGACCAGGCCTATGCACAGTACTCTAGGTATAGACAGACATAAGTCTTATATAGTATGTATATATACTATATATGAAAAGGTATGCTTAATCAGTCCTAGTACCCCGTTCGCCTTAGCTGTTGGTGCTAGCTGCATAAATTAAAGACATTCTGCTAACAACTGTTTTTAAATGTTTTGTGAAATCAGTCAAAACAATTACTAAAAGATATTCTGTATCAATAAAAGTAAATTTATTTGAAATATTACTTAAATTCTACTCCAACAGCATCATGCCAAGGCAAACATTTCTTTCTTTTGATAGATACTTGAGGTGTGGATGGACATAAGTCTTAGGTTCTTATCCCTACTGAGTGCTTTAAATATGAAATCTTGTGCCACACTAAGAAAATCAATGCAAAAAGATACTAACAATGCTGAGTACTTTGGTTTAAACTGTTACATGAAGATATAAATCACATATTAACCTTAGGCTCAAAAGAAAAAAAATGCAAGAAAAGCTTTCCAAGTGCAATATTTTAATACTTGGAAATAATTGATGGGAAAATGTGATGTATAGGTCCTAGTTGTTGCTGAAGCAAAACACTTATTAGGCCTGGAAAGAAGCAATCCAAAAACCTCAAGAAAAATCTCAATTGAATAACAATAAAAGATGCAATTAATTGGTTCTGTTCATATCTTTAAGCATTTCTGTTTTTAATTGAATGATACTAGTCTCCATTTGAGCAAAAGACCATTGTTCACATTCTACTGTACATGTTTATTTTCTCTGAAATAAAAAATTATTATTATGAATTGAGACAACCCCCAACAGCTAAGAGCTAATTAAAGAAGATGGACATCTTTTAAAAAGAAAAATTACTAAAAGAATATGAGAAATGAAGTAGCAAAATAAATATTAAGAAAGCTACCAAAAAAACAATCCCAAGATAAATTTACTGGAGTGATGGAATCTCTATTGTTTGCAATGTGCCAGCAGCCAGAGTTTTTGCACTTTCTCTTCTCAAATTCGTTCCTCGACAGATTTAAAAAATTTTTTTTACTTATCTGAATAATATTTTCCTGGCACACACGCATACACACACACAATGAAAAAAGCAAACACACTGAATTTTTATATAGCACCAAGTTAGGATTGAACTCACTATGACTGCAAAATCACTATAATCTCATGATGGTCAGTATCAAACAGAAGAAGTGATGTCAGTATTGTGAAAGTACAGAGTTTGTTCTTTTGTATCCAACTCTTTATCTTTATTGATTGAGTTTCATTCCAAAATATTTTTTCTCTTTTTTATTTGAGTTGTTGAGGCATCCACAAAGAACAATTACAGTTTTCTCTTACATTAAAAAATGATTCTTTATTGTGTTCAATGTATTTTTTTTTTTTATTGCATTTGAATATCTAGTTTTGGAAGACATACAATGTATGTACACAGAGATGTACACACACTTGACCTTTTACAAGATAGAATTGTATAATCAAAGCTATAGAAAAACATTAGTTGTTAAAAGTTATACATTTAATAGTTGAAATTACTGTCGACATTGAGAGACACACTATATTTGTGCCTAAATACGAACGTGAGAATGAGGAAGCCAACAAAGTGTAGGATCAAAAAACTACCATGAGATCTTTGTTAGCTCAGTCAGTTAGAGCAGTACTTGCGTAAAAGGTAGCTTCCAGGGTGGACGTGGGTTCAATCCCTGCACAGAGTTTGTTTCTTTATTCACATTTACACTTTAGGCTTGCTCACATAGGCGCCGGGAAAATATAGGTTCTCAACTAATAAATGTCATTATAATTATCACATTTAATAGTTGCAATAATGAGTTAGTGCAAAAATTATAAAAGCCTCAAATATTTTTTTTTAAATTTGGCATATATATGTGTTCCCAAAAATATCAGGATGAGGAAGAGAGTGATGATATAAGTAACTGGCACCCTTTCAGCAGAATGTAAGGAAAGACTTCACAAATATAGCTAAGAAAAATTGCACAGCCCATAACTTTGGCATAGAGTTTCTGAAAGTAGATAGAAACATGGATTTTGAGATGTGTTTCTGTAACTTGTCTAGACCACCTACGGAGGCTTTAATCTGCCTCTGGTAAAATTTAACAGACTGATTGTCACAAATTTGGAAAATAAGGAGGAACAGTATTGGTTTACAGTCTGGGAGGTAGATAAACAAAGTTTTCATTATGAAATGGACAAAAGTTAGAAAGGACAACACTTGCAGAAATTTGAGTAGATCCTCGCTGATTGGGTGTGCTGGTTACTATCACAAACAAGAAAAGGGCATCAGAGTTGAGTGGACTGAACCTAAGAAAGTCATGGGCTCAACTTTGACACTCAGTGAATAAAATATTCTGCTGGCAAAGATAAAAAGGACAGCAAATGTGAGAATGAGACAACTAAAACCAAAAGAAAAGGAACACCAATCCACAGATAACAAATGATAAATCACTCAAATTTCCATATGTGAAAAATACTAAGCAATAAAATAATTTTTTTTTAAATGAGTAAAATAAAAAGATAAAAATAAAATCTTTTTCAGAACCAAAACATGGAAACTAACAGCTAAGCACAAAATCATCTTTGCACATCTTTAAACTGGATCCAAGTTAATTAAATTATTTTATTTTGGGTAATTTCAAAAAAGATGTTTCAATTTACAATCTTGTTGGGTAGCTATAAGACAATTACTACTAGCAACAGGTCTGGTTAGTCACTCAATAGAAACCGTCATGTGACCAACATCTTTAAGCAGCATGTGGTGTTGGGGGTGATCAATTGAATAATTGGGAAAAGGGGTGATCAATGAATTAGTTACTTCTCTCACATTTTGTTTGGCAGTGATCACTAAAAAAGTCTGAATTTTCACAAAACAAACATGAATGCTGCCGGATACAAACTAGAGATCAATTTAGCATAAACTTACATTGCAAATTGACCCCCCCCCCACTAAAAATCTACTTAGAGGGGGAATTAAAAAAAACACAAAACTTTTTTTTCTAGACATAATAAGGAGTATATGTTGGAATTTTCAGCCCTCTAGTCATTTTATTACAAAATAAGAACGATGCATGCAAGGGCAGGTGTCCATACATGTATGTGAAAGAAAAGCAAGAAATGAACAAGAACACACAGGTCATTACTAGATAGGGGTATTACTTCCAAAAAGCTATATGATGAATAATTATCAACAAAAGCTGAACCATTTGCTCAAGAAAAAACTGAAAACAAAATCACCTGAAAGTGAACAGAATACCACTAACTTAAAACCAAGCTCTGTAAAAGAACACATTGAATGGATTTGATATTGGCAATCTAATACAAAGAAGTGTACAGAACATTGAAAACTGTGTGCGGAATGGACATATTCCCTTGCCCAAAACATTTCCAAGTGATAGTGAGCAGCAATCTTTTCCAGTTGACATCTTTAAACACAGATCACAACAGTGACATGTCTGAGAGTGATTGGCTAGTGTGGAGTGTCAAGAAACAAGTCATATTTTGTTTACCATGATGACTATTTAGCGGTGTTAATACATCAGTTTTGACAACAGAGAATGAATGGTCTACCGCAGAAAAATGAAGAAAATCATATGGCAGAATTCCTGCACATGAATATAGTAACCAGCATAAATTGAATTATATATCATGGAGAGAGCTCAAACAAAGAAGTAATTCAAACAGATGCATGGAAGATTTTCTGCATTAACAAATTGTAGCAGAGGAGGGTAACTGGACTAATATTTTACACTGTCTAATTGACATTATTTTATTTTTGTCTGAAAGGGGGTTAGAATTCCATGGTACCTCTCATCTGATTGGTGATGTTCACAATGGTAACTTCCTTGGGTTGGTTGAAGTTTTGTCTCATTGGGATCCCGTACTTAAAGCCCATGTCAGGAAGATCAAAGAAAGCCAGGAAAAAGGAGAAAGGTTGCAAGTACATTATTTGTCAGCTGAAGCACAAAATGAATTTATTTCTCTTTGCTCGGATCTCATTTTGAAACATATACTCTCTGAAAGATCCAAGGCAAAATACTATTCAATAATAGTTGATGCAACACCTGATTCTGCACATTTTGAACAGACAACATTTATCATACGTTACCTTCAACGTTTTGATTGTGAATTTCAGATTCAAAACAAGATTTTTTTTCTTTTGGAGACTGTTGTGAGAAAACAAGTTCTGACATTGCAAACCTGATAATGGAAACATTGAATAAAAATGGCATTCTCTTGGAAGATTGCAGGGGTTAAGGGTATGACAATGGTGCCAATATGGCATCCAAGTACAAGCGAGTACAAAGGATATTACTTAATGAAAATCCTCTTGCTATGTTCTCATCATGCGGATGCCACGCACGGATTTGTGTGGCATGGATTCAGCAGAGTGCTGTACTGAAGCAGTTACTTTTTTCGGAACAATTGAAAGTCTCTAAAATATATGTTAATATAGTCCAAAAAGATGGCAATTTCTTATGACAAACACAGGCTGTCAATCATTGCATTGTTTGTCAACTACTCGGTGGTCAGCCAGAATCGATAGTATAAAATCATTTGCATCAAATCTCGATTGTATCAAATTGGCTCTGCAGGATGTTCTGAAACTTAATCTGACACCAAAGACCATAAGTGAAGTAACAGGAGCTATTAAATACATGTCCTATTTCAGATGCCTACTCATGTCATCCATCTGGTTCAAAATTATTGCTCCCAGACAACATTGCAATGGTAATAAAAAAACTGCAGAAGCTGCAAGATCAATTTGACACTCTTGTGACAGAATCAAAACATGTTACTAACTGTCTGAAAATTTCAATTAAACTACAATCATATGAGAGAAAGCAAAAGAGATTTTTGATGAGAACCAGTCAAGTGATGAAATCCAGGCAAAACATCCTGACACATATGCAGACTCATTATTTCGGACATCTGTTTTTTTTATGTCACTGATGGTCTAACAAGAAAATTTCTGATACTTTTTCATTCCTCTGGCAATACTTGTCTATGTCAGAAAATCTTTTGACCACAAAGTTTATGTCATTTGCAGAAATTTACAATGCTGATGTAGATGGCAAAGAACTTTCAAACAAATTAATCGACATGAAAACTATTATGTTAAGTAAGTATCATAGGTTATTCTCCTTAGGCAGAAGACTTCTGTTAGGGGGCACTGTTTTACGTTCTGGTGAACGAACAGTGATTAATGATTGTGTTTATGAGTAGGAGAGAGCACTCCATAGGATACACATGCTAGGTTGACTACAGTCATTATATGAATAAAGGATCTCTGTAAGTACATAATATTTTGTTGCATTTTTAATCTGTTAATATCTGTCATTAATCCAAGCTTACATTGTTAGCAGTAGCGTAGTTAAAAAAAACAAAATGACAGACAATTTTAAAACAGAAAAGATGAATGTTGATATTTCCGAAGACCAAACAAAAAAAACCAATATGGCCGAAGTTGGCCACGTTGAATTGGATTTACCAACTTTTATGCCAGAAAATTATTGTAATTGGCGAAAACAGATAGCTGAATGGGCCAGTAAATGCAACATAGAAAATGTAAAAGTTGCGCCTACTGTATTTTTCTCTTTAACTGGCGCTGCCAGACAAGCAATTTTGGATCTGGAAAATCTTTCAAATTTAAACACGGAAGATGGGTTATTTCTTTTGTATCAAACATTAGACAATCTTTTTGGAGTGAGCAGTGATGCTACGCCCAATGAGGAAAATAATAAAAACAACAAAGAAATAACTTCCGTGCAAAAATGAAGCAGAAAACGGAAGGAAAATAAATCTATGGTTGATGTAAACAGCGACTCAGAACTTTCGTTGACTCTAATTTCAGATAAAAATCAAAGAAAGTTCTTTCTTAGAACTTATTGAAGAGGTGACCAGACTCAAAACAGATTTGAAAAATAAAGATTCTGAATATGAAGAACTGATCAACTTGTTAAAATCGGAGCAAAATACACGCGAGCAAAATTATCAACAAGAATTATGGCAGTGCAGGCATAAATATGCTGAGGTTTATAAAGAGTTAGAACGCTTAAAAGTTGATCATCAAAATCTACAAAAACGGAATACCCAGATTTTTCAACTAATAGCTGATCAACTTGCAGAGTCCAGAATCAACACATTTACAACAGAAGACAAAACATTTGAATCAAAACATAACAAATGTCTTTGTGCAGTAGACTGTGGTAACAAAAATTTTTCTGAACATACTGGTGAAAGGCTTGTTATTACTGAAGATAACAAAACAGAAAATAAGCAAGGAGATTCTTCAAAAAATGAAGAAGCCACCCCCAGTGATGTTATTACACAAGGAGATAAAAGCCATACACTTAAACAAGAACACAGAGCTGATAACAAAAGCAGAAAATATTTAAAACACCAGGTGAGATCTGGTCTAACACAAATCTCCAAAAATGGAGAAAAGATAATTTTCCTAAACAAAGGACATCCACCGGAGAATGCGCAGAGATATAGAAATAAGAACTTTTCAAAAGATCCAGAACCTGCATTAAATGAGGACTCCAATCTTATTATATAATATAACTTGGTGAACAAAAATTTTGTTTATTTTGTTTCTGCTATTTTCTCTGTATGTTGTACGATTTTTAAACAACCCAATGTCTCCAGTTAAGAAAATTTGTCGTCAATACAGCATTGATTATTTATCTTATGGGTTTATCGCTTCACCTCAGAGCAGTCAATTACCTATGTGTCTTATGTGCAACCAAACTTTAAGCAACGAAGCCATGAAGCCTTCACATTTAAAGTATCATTTATATTCTAAGCATGCTGACCAGAAGGAAAAACCTTTGTCATATTTCTTACAACTTAAGTCCTTTCAAAAGCGGAAAACGTTGATCTCGGAATTTCAGAAAGCAACTACGCAGCAAGATAATGGGATGATTGCATCATACAACATTGCGTTACTGGTAGCAAAGGCCGGTAAGTCCCACATTATAGGAGAAACTATTACTTCAACCCGTTATTGAAGAAGTTCTCTCGACTGTAATGCATAAAAAGCCTGATACAATTATCAAGACAATTCCACTTAGTAATAACACAATTTCTCGACGTATAGATGAAATGGCCATCGTCAAACATCAACTCATCCATAATCTCCGGAGTTCTGAATTTTCCATACAAGTTGACAAATCAACAATTGTGAGAAGTCAATGCTTGATGATGGTGTATGTTCGTTTTTAATGAAAATATTCAACCTTGTAAGGAGATGCTGTTCACTGATCAATTGTTGCTTGACTCAAAAGGTACGTCTATTTTAGATTTATTGAAGCTATTTTTTAATGAGCATAACAATAACATCTCATTGAACAATATTATTGCTTGTGCATCTGATGGAGCGCCTGCTATGGTAGGTAGATACAAAGTTTTCTCTTCTCTCTTAAAACTTGAACTTTCACATCCTGTATTAACAGTTCACTGTGTGACTCACCGGCAGCATTTAGTGGCAAAAAATATCAATGGCAGGCTTAATGATGTACTGCAGTTAGTTATTAAAACTGCGAACAAACTAAAATCGAATTCTTTGTCTGAACAAATTTTCCGTCAACTGTGCCTTGATAATGATAATGACTATGTGAGGCTTTTGTACCATACTGAAGTATGATGGTTGTCAAAAGGCAAATGTGTTGTCTGTTTTGTCTAACTGTTTGCTACAATAGATTTCTTTCAAAACATTCCACTATCCACTTCTCTGATTGCTTCAAAATGTGTTATCTTTTTCCTTAGCGACATATTCACCAAACTAAATTATCTCAATACGTTATTGCAAGGAAAGCAAAAAACGCTTGTCGACTGAGAATCGTCCATCACTGCCTTCATTTCTAAATTGACGCTATATAAGATGAACATTTCAAGAAGTCAACTCCACTAATTTCAATGATTGAATTGGTTGATTGAGCAAGTTTGGCCACAGCACTACAGTAACTGCTGAATGACAATCTATAGTGAGCAGTCTAAAATTATGATAAGATGATCCCATTAACTTGGTAAATCACACTGAGCTTTTAGTTTTACAGAAAAATATACATAAATAGACAAAATTACTACAAGGACAAATAGCTAAGAAAGTGATCCATCAAGGAACATCCGAGGAAAAAAAAAACTACTTCTTATGAGTCAAATCAAGAATGACAGATTCTTATTGATGATGACCACAAAGTCTTTTGTTTTGCTCATATTCCTAAATCTCAGAACATTTGATTGACATCTTTTCTTGTTACATGATAACAATATCTAGATTAAAATAATTTAGGACAGAAATCCATTACAAAACTTAAATACCTTTTTATGCTAGAAACAGGATTTATGAATACATATGTTTTTTGAAGAAAAATCAATGATTTTGAAAAAAATCTTTTTTTAATCAATAAAATTTGAAAATGAAAATTATTTTCAATTTCAGTGTTCTGGACGTTATAAATGTTAAAATTCTAAAACTTCAAAAAACCTTTTTGAAAACTTTTTTGATCAAATTTTTTAATGGCTTTGTTTTATTTCTTGTTATCTAAAAAAACTTATTTATTACCTGATAGTTTATATTACAAATAGTAATATTATACCATATTTCTGCTATTGCTTTCTAATGAGATTTTTAAAATTGTCTTAAAGGAAACAAAAACATTTTTACTGTCTATATAAATAGGAACTTGAAGATCAACTACAAAAAATAACATTTTGTAGTCAGATGGTTGAATAAGTGATAATCTGTATACACTGCAGTCTGTTTGCTTGCATTGTGGCACTCACATGCCTCACATTACAAAAAGCTATCAAGAGAAGCAAACTAATTAAATCTAGCAGTGACCATCTGCCAGAAACCAACCAATCATTAGTTGATAACAGATAACAATTATAGGCCATCTTAGAATTATTAGAGGCTTGTGGCTGCAGAAGGTTGCTGGTCATTGAATCAGTTGGCTGCAGACGGGTTATTTCATTGTTTGTTTGGATGATTTTAGGCCAGAGAGATGAGCTGAGGGGTAGGCAATCATTAACATAACTTGGAAAGGCTACATGAATGTATTTATAAGTTATACAAAGGCAAAAACCTCAAAAATGAGGAATAGTGAAGATTTCTTTTAAAAGTAAGAAAAAGAAGAAAAAAACTGAAGCTCTCATAATAATAATGTTTCAGTCTCACATATACATTTTGGATAATATGTTTCACTCAATTTGGAGAACCTAACTTAATATCTGTGTAGCTAAACTGGCTAATAGTAATAGTATGAGATCATAGAAGACGTGATCAAAAAACGCTTTTGAATGGATGTTTTAGTTTTCTGCTTGAAAATAGAATTGATTTGAGTAGTAAACTGAATTTAGGAAAATCAAAACTTATAATAAAGATAATCTATCAAAATATAATATCTGTTAAATGCAACATATTTACTTAGTAAAAAGACAAGTGAATTCTTGTCAACAAAAAGAGTTTGGAGTACACCCTGACCTACCCCTCAGCACATTGAGGTGGTTCTTTCTGGGGGATGAATCCCTAGTCACTATGCCTCCAGTCTATTTTTAGCCTGCCTCATCCAAAGACGGAGACAAACTTAATATTAATGAGAAATCACCTGGACTGGGCAGTGCACACCAGAAAATGGTATCAAACAGGAATGAAATGGTGGCAAATATACAACCTATTCACAGCAATGCATGTAACACAGGTAAATCCATATTGAGCGGACCAACCCATTCACAGCAGCTGTTTTTGGGGGTTTTTTTTGGTTTTTTGCTAAGCAAAGAAACCCACACTTCATTGAAATCCATACTGGCCTGACATACATTTGTCAGCAAGGCTAATGTACACAACTTTCAATTTTCTCATCCTACAGTGATGTTCACTATCACTTGGACCTTATCTCAGAGAGGGTAGTGTGATGCCTTCTCCCTCCAGATATGGTTTGCTGTACCAGACCTCTCTACTTCACCTTTAGATATGACTTTCATATGTTCTTTGAGTCTGACTTTAAGGGGGTGGCTGGTTTCTCCCTTATATTCTTTTCCATATTTGCATGGGAAGTAATAAATGCAATCGTTTGTCATCCACTTCTCTCTTGATGGACTAACTTTAATAAAGAGTGGTAACAACAAAAGCAACAAAAAGAATGAGGAGTTCAGTACTCCAAACAACTCTTGAAATGATGGACTCCTCTCAAAATTACAGGAGGCACACTTTTTTTAATCTTTATTATGTTATAATCATAGATTGCTGTACTGACAGTAAGTTATTTCTATGAATTCTAGGTATATCCTGTTATATCCTGTTATTTCCTGTTATTTCTATGAATTCTATGTCTATCCAGTTATTTCTATGAATTCTATGTCTATCTAGTTATTTCTATAAATTCTATGTCTATCTAGTTATTTCTATGAATTCTATGTCTATCTAGTTATTTCTATAAATTCTATGTCTATCCTGTTATTTCTATGAAATCTATGTCTATCCTGTTATTTCTATGAATTATATGTCTATCCTGTTATATCTATGAATTCTAGGTCTATCCTGTTATTTCTATGGATTCTATGTCTAACTTGTTATTTCTATAAATTCTATGTCTATCCTGTTATTTCTATGAAATCTATGTCTATCCTGTTATTTCTATGGATTCTATGTATATCCTGTTATTTCTATAAATCTATGTCTATCCTGTTATTTCTATGGATTCTATGTCTATCCTGTTATTTCTATGGATTCTATGTCTATCCTGTTATTTCTATAAATTCTATGTCTAACTTGTTATGTCTATGAATTCTATGTCTATTCTGTTATTTCCACGAATTCTATATCTAACCTGTTATTTCTATGAATCCTATGTCTATCATGTAAAATCCCATTGTTAATTTATTTTCACTTTTATTTTATTTTCAAGCTAAATTCTCTGTTGTTGTCATTGATAATGGTGGTGTTATTATCAACACGATTAAAAACACTGCCACTATCACTTCATCCTCCAACACTACTACCACCATCATAATCATTATGATCAATTTATTTATTTCCCCTCCTTACCCTGGTGGGAACTGCAAGGAAACCAAGTGGCCCCCTGGAAGGCCCTTACTTAATATTCTTAACATAACAGTAATATGGGTCATTTTTTTTTTTCAAATTTGCTCTCTTTGGTCTTGCTTTCAAATAGGTATCCACAATAGAAAAAACAGTAAACAAATTATCACAGAAATAAACATTATTAGTATAGTTTTCAGCTTTATCAGTCAAAATTATAAAAATATTTTACTGGGCTCTACTAAGTGGTATATTTGCAATGGAAGATCCTATTGTATAAAGACTTACTATTTACACTGTATAACTCCAAGATGAACAATAACATACTCCTTTATAATATAAGATAAAGTAAAAAAAATGTAATCAACAACTAATTATAAAGGCAGGGAGTTGGTGCTCAGAAATTGCAGTGCACATTCAAAACGGCAGTTATTTTTTAGCCAATGAGCCATAACACAACGGCATGACAGATTTAACAATTGCCTAAGATCTCATAAAACCAAGGTCAGAGAAAAATAGAAAAAGAAATCATCTGCTTTGATTTTCAGGTGGTTGTTGTCTGTTTATCCCAGTGTGACAAACATACTCTCTATATCTTCCATCATCTTACATAGATGTTATGTAATAAATAGTCATGGATTTACAAGTTGTTGGGGACACGGCCAATCTTGTAAAGATATTTATTTAGCCATGTTGGTTTAAAGAAATAATGTTTGTTTGAATTTGAGCCTTTGAGGTAGCATCTACAACTTGGAAACGTCTTTCATTAACCAGTTCCACTTGTGCTCTTCTAAAATACAGGATGCCCATGGATATTCAACAGATATTTTATATGCAAAACTAACATTGACAGTAAATTTGATATGAAATA
Organism: Architeuthis dux; assembly: GCA_006491835.1. Classification (NCBI taxonomy): domain Eukaryota; kingdom Metazoa; phylum Mollusca; class Cephalopoda; order Oegopsida; family Architeuthidae; genus Architeuthis; species Architeuthis dux. The sequence continues at coordinate 3,048,144 of VCCN01000403.1, forward strand.
TGAAATTTCTTTTTCATAAAACTTTAGAAAGATGAGCAGAGTGTTTATAATGTATAATGTGTATTGAGTTGAATCAAAAGAAAGCTACATTTTTTCCCTTTTTGTCTGTTAAAGAAGTTGTACTAATATACAGCTGATAAGTGGATATACATATAAACATTTCTTATAATTCTCCAACCACAGCTGATACATTAAAATATTTATAACAAAATGAATCAAAGAGAAAAGGCCAGCAAAAACTAAGATGTCAGATGTTCAGCAACAACCCACTATTGTGCTTGTAAATTTTTAAAAAATATCTGTTTGGTGGATGCTATGTTTTTTATTAACACAAGCAGGCCTGGCCCCTCCTGGAAATCACTTGGCGAATGTGATGTGAATAATTTTTGTGCTAATTTTTACAACATAAACCATTTTTATGACACATCTCCAGCACTTGAAACTGCTTCACCTTATTCCATTATACACTTGGCCATTTTTTTGTTTTGGCAGAGCTTAAAAGAGCTAAATTAGTGCAGGCATGCTTAAACATTTCGGCCATTTTTGGCTTATTTTTGACCATTTCTAGTATCTTTTTGGTGTTTTGGTCATTTTTAGCATTTTTTACCAACACTGAGCACGTCTACTTATGGCCCCCCAAACTTAATGGATGCCTCCCTACTCGCTGTACCGTGGTGACAGGCCTGAACACAAGTATGGTGCCAATCATTTTGACAACTTTTTACTGGGAAGTGTCAGCAGTTCTTCAACTGAACTTTATCTTTCAGATTATAAACAAGCTGTTTTTTAAAAGTAAGTGAGATTTTAAGTTTTTTCTCTTAAAAAATATTCATAATTTATCTAAACACACATTATTTATTTACCTGTTCCAATAAAGTAGGATGAGGTATACTATTCACTTGTGCCTGCTGACAACAAATTAAAACTAAATCATTTTAATGGCTAGCAAATGATTTAGAAACAGAATAATTATGCAAAAATCATACTAAACCAGTATATAAATAGGTTTAAATAGAAAAAAGAAAGCACCATTGCTAAAACAAGTATAATTACAAAATGAACACATACATTTTGATTTTTATTGCCAGAATTATCACAATGATTATTATATCAATTTATATATCAGCTATATTCATATTCTCTGAATTAAAGGGACAAAAGATTACAAGATTTTTATTAAATGTTTCCTGATATTTAAAATATTCTTACACAATATCCACAAAAAAAGTCTTGAATAAATCTAAATACTCCCACTTCAGTGAAATTATAAAAATAGCTTCAGTCTTTCAAGCTGAACATCTCCCAAAATGGTGCAACCAGATCTCCTACCTAAAATTAGATGAAAATTTGAGAATGTCAATGTGATCAGTTTCATCTGCACCATACCGTTATTTGTCTGGTAAACTCTGCTCTAAAAGTCCTGACTTTAATAAAGTAGAGGTCAGAGAAGATGATTATAAAACATTTTAAAACATAACTTTACAACAAATGTTAGAATTAGCATGGAAAACTACCTTTAAAAATTATAGGTAATGGGATATTTTACTGTTTAAATTCAGTATGGCTTAATACAAGGATTCACATAGCCAAAGATTCCTCCCTCCTTTATGAATAAAAATATTTCTAAAATTGGTCTGCATTGTAACTGTCCTTAATAGATGTTTTCTACATCTTTTGTGTCTATTATGAAAATTTATTTTGGGATATTATATGCATTAGACCAGGCATGGGCAACCTTTTTCGAGCAGCGCGCCGCATGATTGCTAATCATAAACTGGGCTACAACTTCACAAATTCACTGTCAAAATAATCTTTAGAATGTTAGGAACTTTTTTGCTAACAATATAGCTTGCATGCACCATATCGCTGAGCTCTGTTTGCCTTTTAGAAAAAAGTGTATTTAGGCTACCGATCTGTTTCTTTAGTGTTTCAATTTTAAGCTTTCTGATACCTCCTTTAAAGTTATCATACCCGGAATGTTTAGTTGCCTAATGACGCTTAACGTTAAATTCTTTAAATGCGGAGGGAGATTCAGAACACCTTGGTCTGTTTTTTACTTCAACAAAGAAGTAATCATTTGTCCACTCATCCTGGAATTTTCTCATTTCTTCAAAAAAGTTTACCTTTTTCTTAGATGAAATTTTGATAAAACATTATTTTCCTCATGAAATTAAGCGTGCCATTCAGAAAGTCAAAAGGGACGCATGCGGCCCGCGGGCCACAGTTCGCCCATGGCTGCATTAGACATTACAGATTTTAATAAATACATAACTAGGCAGACTGCAATATGCATGGATATTTTTTTTTTAAATGTTAATGTTTAGTATTTATTCTTAGATTTGAATTAAATGTTATAAACAATTTATCCAAAAAAGCCACAAAACAATCAAAGTGAAAATCAATATTTAAAAAATATATATTTGTTTCTTATAACCTTGTGAAAACTATTACAATTTGTAAAAATTTTTAAAATGTACATCAAGGATATGTGACCAGTGGTATAAATGGTTTGAATATGTTCTAATTTTCATTCAATTTGCACCAATGTATACAATATCAGAGCAGCACAGCAGTATAATTTCAAAATATTTCTTTTTCTTATAAGTACAAGATATGAAGTAATGCTTCCATACCAGGAAATGTTTGAGGTTTTTTATGGGTTGTAATGTCAAAAAGAAATAAAAATTATTTTTCCAAAATTATTTACTTATCACTAAGCAAAAATAAGATTTGCTTACTTACACATAAAATTCTCTAAAATAAATCCTTTTATCATGTTAGTTTTTCTTTGATCTTTACAAGTTGGTTTGAACTGTTGTAAAATGTTAATTCATACTTCTTACAGTATTTAGAAGCTGTTTCATCTCAAAGAGTGAGACAACAAATAATAACAATTGTCAAAAAAGCTGTTTCTCATTCTTAAAGTTATATATTAACAGGTCTGGCTAGTCATTCAATAGAAATCGTTGCATGACCAATGTCGCATGACCAATGTCTTTTGGCAGCATGCCATGTTGGGGTAATCAATTAAATAATTGGATGAAGGGGTGATTAATAAAAAGTTACTTCTCTCACCTTTTGTCTGACTTTTCAAAAAACAAGCGTATACACAGCCAAACACAAACTAGGGACCAATTAAAATGCTATTTTGAAAAAACAAAAAAAATTAGAAACCGACTAGAAAAACTGTCACCAAAACT
>VCCN01000403.1:3135071-3148395 GCA_006491835.1 Architeuthis dux
CCAGGGATGACTAAATTTGTAGTGTGCAAGTCAAGGTGATAAATGTTATGCAACTGATGTTTCCTTTTGCTTGTTTTGTCTTGCAGGTAAATCAGAATATCAGGTGACAATGGGTTGGACTTGACAGATGACAAGAGCCAAATGAAACCCTTGATTAAGCATTAATTTGGTGTCCAGTTTTTGTCAACGGTTTCCTGTGATTTTTTTTACTAAAATCAACACCAGTAATGAACACTCCTTCCTTTGTCAATCAGCTTCTTTCTGCTTTTTTGAAAGTTTAAGACATGGAATTATCTTCAGATTCATTTTCAGTTATGGGAAACAAATATAGGTAACGTAAGTATTAACATTTTTACAACCTTGCGACTAAGGTCCCAACTCAGACTACTGATTTCAAATCACAATTCAATTGAGACTATTGGAGCATTTGCACATTTAGCAGTAATATGATATGCCATACGTTTACATGACAGTAATGTAATTATTGTAGACCAGATGACTAATCATGGCATGTAAACGTATGGCATATATCACTACCGTCAAGTGTGCAAACGCCCCCATAGTTTCAATTGATGCACTACGTAAATATCTACTTCACAGGTGCATTAAATTGTGATTTGAAACCAGGAGCCTGAGCTAGGACCTTAGTCACAAGTTGTAAAAATGTTGATACTTACGTTACTTGTATTTGTTTCCCTTAACTGAGAGTGAACCTTCAGTGTAATACATAAAATATTCAACTTTAATAAATAACATATGTGACAATTATGATCTTGATATGATAGAGGACTAATATATGCCTATATATTGCTATCAAAGATCCTTTGGGACAGACAGCTATGTAACAAACAAGACATCTTTAGTTTGGTTCTTTGGGATATGCACATGAGATAACCTGTAACATTTTGGTTTTGAGAAGACAAGCCAATATGATATCTAATAATATCAGCTACCTACAATCAAAAATCATCTGATTTATTATGTTTTCAAAGAGTGATAAGAATAACAGCAGTGAAAAAAATAAGAGAAAATATTTACTGAGCAACCCAAAACAGAAAGCTATATTCTTAACAAAATCTCCATTGGGAAGCTAAGAAAAAAACCTCCATTTAAAAATATAACTGAGTATTAGCCATACTACTTAGAGGTGCAGGATAGAGTAGCAGTTACAAGCACTGAAACAGAGTTGTCAAACCAAGTTTTGATTTCGACTGAGGCTGTTTATGTTCACACTAATTCTCTTGGGGAAGGCATGAGTCCACTTCTCCCTACACTCTGTCCCATTATGAGATATCTTTGAAAATGCCTCATTACTGGGATGCTACAATGGTTGACAGAGAAGAGTGTATGAGTGAACATTTGGGTAAACCACTCTCTTATATATAATTTGGAAAAAACAGTTATGCTCCTCCAGGGTCCCCTAAAACAATGCATTTACAGTAGATGTAGATTAGAGGTTGAGCAAGAGATTCAAGACAAGACCACCAGGTTAACTACTACTACCCAGTGTTGCCAACTCAAAAACATTTTTGCACTAGTTTGACTGTCAAACAGCACTAAAAAGCACTAGATTTTTTTAAAACAGCCATAAATGGCCAAAAACAGCAAAAAAGTGGTCCAAAATAATCAAAGAATGGCCAAAATGTTTAAACACAAACACACCAAGAAACGCGCTGAATCTAGCACGAAACGTGTTAAATCAGCAACATTGCTACTACTTTAGTGTTGGGTTGATAATTCATTACCACAGTTAACCTTGTAGAAAGAAAAATTAATTAAATTAAAAATCAAGGTTCCTAGCTATGGTCAAGTATTTGTAAAATTTATGATACTCAATAGGTATTAATATCTGGTTTTAGCATATAAGACATTTGGGGAGGATATTCTTTTTTAAAAATTGCATCCTATGAGTTTCAAAATGTAGTGATTTTAAGGATGAAATTAATTTTTTAACATTTCTGACATAACATTATTGTTTATATTATGTAGGAACAGCAAGGACTGACTACAATTGGGAAAAAAAATCGTTTTCATTAAAATCATGCTTCACTTCAATTTACACACCAAACTTCAGCTCAACAAATTACTTACTATTGGATATGCTGTACATGAAAGTCTCACAACAAATTGCATTCTGATTTCCCCAACACCACCTGGTGACAGTCTTTTCTTATGGCTAACATACCAGTTGGAATAAAGTTTGTCTTTGTTAAATTTTCAAATCCATCTTCTTATCATTTTCTATGTTGGTCCTGAAAACTAGGCGACATCACACATGTGGAATTCAAATACAGCTATGATAAAGGTTGTATAGCATTACTATACTTTAGAAGATCCCATTTCAAATAATTTCTTCTGTAATAAATGAAATGAAAGAATCAGCAAGGAGATATTTTTAAATCAATATTTGCAAAATGTTCCTGTTTTTTAAAGTTATATTTCAAACTAGGTAACTAGAAATTTACAGGTTTTCATATGAACAATAGTCAAATTAAATGCTGTAAATAGTTCAAATAGAATACTCTGAAATAAAAAGGATAATTGTAAATTAGACAGAGCACAGTGTATGCAAAGGATCTTATTTTATTCTCATTATCAATATCAACAATGTGATTCTTGAAGTAGAATTTTTTGACCTCTTATCTTTCAGCCTCATGTCTTTATACTGTAAATAAAATATTCTATACTGGCACTGTAACTATGCAATCCTACACTAAAGGATAAAATGGTCAGTAATGAATATCAATTTTTCCTGCAAAATTCTTTTCAAATTGGTAATTTAGACATGGCCAATTAATCACTAGAAAACATCCTGAAATTATTGAAGGCAGCCAGACAGCAGTTATACCTCCAATATCCATGACAATGGATGTCGGAAAATATACAATCCTTAATGGCATTCCATTACATTAAATATATAGAGGGTGTAACTACTTTTCAGTGGAAAGTAATTATTTCAGCTGATAGCATCAGAAATAATTTAAGAGCTAATAAGTAAATGTAAAAAAAAAATGTGCAGTGGTGTTTAAATTGTACACTTATTCTCAAGTTAATAAAAAAAAAATCTTTGATTTTCTCATCATTAGTGTGAGAAACAGATTGAAAATGACTTGTAGTGATTTCTAATTTTACATGTTGTCTGTGACAAAAAAGTTCCCTGGTTATCATTCTTAATACACCCTTGCTAGTATATTATATCTTGATGGGTCAATTTTAATATTTTAAAACTTACACAAAGACGCTGCTTTTTCTTTATGTAGGTAAAAATAACACTGAGATTTTTCCTTCATAGATGTTTTCCTTCATGATTCAAAACTTCCTGGTACTTATGTTTGTTTATTTTTATCTTCTTCCTGAATTTCTTTTTTTAAGAAATTTGTCTATTATACAAATTATACACAAAGTTTGCATGAAATCGTTCCAGGCAACAGAGATAAATGCAATCAAACACACACACACACACACACATGCAGAGTCTCAATTCTCATGAATATTTAAAATGCTCAAAATCTAATATAAAATAAACTGGGGAGAAAAAAATGGCACACAAGAATAAATTTAATAAGCAAAAGAAAAACATCAACTACACAAAATCAAATATTGACTGTAATATATTACAAATTTATAAAAGAGACGTAACTAATTACTGCCTGTTAAATACCTATTTATAAAGGAATGGGCAGTTGAGCATGTAGAGAGTTCTTCAAAATAGTTAGGCGTATCCTAGTTGTTGTATCCTGTTTACAACTGGACCTAATATTATCTCTTGCTGCTTTCAAAAAGTGGCTACAGGTCAAACATTCAAGAGGAAATGGCCACAAACACTGATTACAGATAAAAAAGAAAAAATATTCCCTTAGTTCCTCTGGTGTGAAGTAATGAAAAACTAAAAGAAAAGGGAAGAGATGGTATTAGTGGGTAATTAAAAGCCATCTAGTGTTCTAAGTGACTAGTGTCTAGACAGTGTAGAAACAAGTGTAAAAAGCTTTTGTCTTAAAATATATTCCACTTTCAATTTAAAAGTAAATATGTTTATTATTTCAACTTTTTAAATCAAATGCTATTATTATCAGCATTAAAAATAGAATCATTTCACACAGTATTTTTTATCAAATTTTGACTAGTTTTTACCTTCATCTTAATTTCAGTTGTTTTTATATACAACTTTCAATTCGGACCATTGTTTCTACATCAACGAATAACAGTGCAGTCGGATAATAAAGAATAAGCCTTCTTTGAGGGAGGGAGTCTAGTTTACGCCTAGCTGCTTTTACCAATCGGCCATGAAGACCCTCATGGATTAGCAGAAGTTGAATCACACTTTTAAACTCACTCCTTACATCCAACTCTTTGTTGTTTTCAATTTTCAACATATGAGAACAAGTAGTCTTAATAAATCAATCTTTATTATTATTATTATTATTATTATTATTATTGGATAAAGTAATTGTAACACATTTATTAAGACTACTAGTTCTCGTACATGAAAACAACAAAAATATGGTGCCAGAGTCAGATGTAAGAGTGAGTTTAAAAGTGTGATTCAGCTTCTGCTAATCTATGAGGATCTTCGTGGCCGATTGGTAAAAGTAGCTAGGTATAAACTAGACTCCCTCTGGCAATGAGGATGTGAGTTTGATTCTCAAAGAAGGCTTCTACTTTATTGTTTTGTTTGTTGATATATTCTATGCATATACAGATGTAAATCCTTAAAACAACCATGCTGTGATGAAATAATTCAGTAATCTCAGCATTTTCTTAATTTAATATAATAAACATTTTTTCAATTAACCATCATCCCAAAAGAATATTTTACATGACTACTCTTCCACAAAACAAAAAGGTGTAAGGGGACATAACTTTAAAAAAAACATTTGGTCTCTCAGGTTCAGTAGGTAAAAACAGGAAAAATTCATACTATACTTGCCAATCTATATAACAGATGCATGTATAAGACGCACTCTGTTTTACAATAGCATTTTGGGGGAGAAAAGTTTAGCACATTTCATCATATATTTATTGTACAACTTGAACCTATGGTACTCAGCTGCTTATTCATAATATGGTTACAGTGTAATATTTGAATATTTTTGGAACAAGAGCATTTTATTGGCAGGCAAACATGGTAATTTCCCTCATAACTTGATTCTAAGTACAAACTAGCAAACCACCTCTTAGCTTCATATCTTCCAGCCTGTCTTAAACATAGGTGATACTTTTGTATGACTATAAGAGCTAGATATGAGACTCACCATTAATGGCTTTTTCAGATTAGCATGCTAACCACTGCACTACCCTGGGTGTTCCTATGACTCATCAGTAGTGCTCAAACAGCCATCTATTTGTAAGACAACCAGTTTCAAATTTGCTCTATTTGTGTGAAGAATGGAAAAACCAGTATCTCCAACTTATTTTAAGTCCTGACAAAAAAAGGGAGGGGATGAATAAATTAAAAATGAGTGTAGGAGTGTGCTGAGATTAAAGGCCATTCTACTAGCATGAACTTATTATTGAACCTATGAGCAGAAATTGCTTTGATTAGGGGCATGTCAATGGGGTAGAGTTGAGGCTAGCTAATTATGAAATTATAACTCAAATCTTGACATTAATAAAAAAAAAATTTTTAAAAAAGAATGAGAGAAATAGATATGTAAATACTAGAGGATTATAACGGCTGTTGTTCCTACAACTATTGATTAGTGGCAGCGCCAATGTTTTGTACCAGCCTGGGCAAGGTTCGGCCAGAAAACTATGTGGACAGCAAAGATTTTATATAAGTAATAATATGAGTTATATATAATGAATCAAATTCAAAGTCACTTCTGAATGTAATTGCAAAGTTACAATAAATAAAAAGAATGAGACATGAAAGAGTGCAACATCTATTACGAGTTGCAGTAACACAAACTACACAACAGCAATTCTCCTGTTTCGGTGTTTTGCTACAAAATGAAGGACGATGTATGGGGGTCACATTTAGATTAAATTTTGCAGGCCTGGGCAAGGATGCTGGTGGTAGCCCTGGCCTGGCATTGCCAGTGCTATTGATACAAAAAAATCATAAGCAAGTTTGGCTCAAATGGTAGAGGATAAGACTAACAGCTAAATGCTCAGATTTTCAATATCTAGTTAGGCTTGTTGTTACCACTATATAATCTACCAAAAGGAAAGCTCTAGTTTCTAACTACATAAAAAAACATCTCTCGTTTCAGTCATTATTCTAATACTTATAACGTTGTTGTTGTTGGTGGTGGTGGTGGACACATATTTCATTAAACAATGCTTAATGTCTCTCTCATTGAAAAGCAAAAATACCTAACAGCTATCTCTGAGGTTTAATCAAAGTCTTTTTCTTAGTAAAAAGAATAAACTTTCTTAATTTTTTCAAAGTTTTCCCAAGAGAGATTCAGTCTTCAATTTTGCACCAATCAAAATTTTCTTTTTTTTAAAAATAATGACAGTTCAGATTGATATCTGGGAAAATTCTTCAACTTCAGCTATTCATAAAAAAATGATGAAATATGATCACAATAATTTTTTCAAAAATGTGAATCTAATGGCTAATGGGCAAGTTCATCAGTTAGGCTGAACTGAAATATTTTATCTTGTCTATGTGGTTCAATGTTTTTGTTAGAATACTGTTCTCAATATATTTTTCGTATGGTGTACTATGTGAATGTAACTTGTATTAAAAACAGTTTTATAAGATGTTTCCAAAATTTAATTATTCGATTTAAAAACATGTAATCATCATTTTGGCAAAATTAATGTTTAAGGAGTTTAAGACAAACTTATCCAATTTCAATGGTTTCATTAAATTGAATATCAACAATAGAGAATTACTGCTGACCTCCTAAGTCAAGTGCAACAAAAAAAAGTGAAGGTGAACTTGAAACCAAGCCCTTGACTAATTTTCTTCTTTTGACCAAGAAAGACCATTAACAGTAGCAGATAAAAAGCAGTAATTAAAAGGATTTACACTCACTCTCCAAACATTCTTTATCAGGTTCTGCTAGAAAAGAACTTAAGCTGACAGTGTCAAATAGTAAATGAAAGAGAAAGGAGTTACTGAGAAAGTAAATAATATTATTAAACTTGGAGGTCTTCAAATTCAACATTTTTACATGTAATTATGGATCCATGGTCAAAAGAGGCTTCTGAATTCATTTTATATTTTCGAGATAGATTTATTTGTATAAAAATTTTCAAAACAGTCATCATAAAACCCCAGAAATTAATGTTCATAACAGTAGAGAATAAGAAAAGATCAAGTAAGAACAATGTATCCAGGGCCTGATTAACCTATACCAGGGCCCCTAGGCTATTAGCAATATGGGGCCTCTTGAGCCATCTTTCTCCCCCTCCCCCCCCATTCTCTGTATAATTTTAAGTAAGTAATGCAATCTGTCAATCGTGTGAATAAAGTGGATTGTTATGTGCTAATGTGTAATATATTCATTCCATTTTTTAAAGAGATATTTGTTAGGACATTTTTATTAAGTTTTAAGATATTATTAACAATATCTTAATTATAGTAAGTATGACTTCACATCAGGGAATATTCTTATTTTGACAGTTTTATTGTTTAATTCATTTTCCCTGTAGTAGTAGTGATACATTTCTAAATTGCTATTTATTTTGGGGCCCCATCAATGTCTTGGGCCCTACCCCATAGCGTAGTTTGTGTATAGGCTAATCCAGCTATGGTCCTGTCAAAAATAAAATTAAGAAAAATATGAATATCCCAGAGCTTTTACGGCCCCTGTTGGCTACAGGCCCCGAGGCTTAAGCCTACTCAGCCTTATAGTCTAATCCGGCCCTGAATGTATCATGAAAATATACAGGAACATTCCAATTACTCTAAATGTTTAGTCACATGATCACATTGTCTTAATTGTTTCACTCTCAGAGAATTTTCTGCTTTCTAATTAAACTCCATATGTATAATTGAACAGAGTATATAAGTGAGAAAAATACCTCCTAAAACTTGATGTTCTTTTCGTTGCATAGATACATGACATGTCTGGGGAAGACATAGCATTTGCTAACCTTCATTTTACATTCTAGAGGATTCCAGCACCTGATAACTTACATATTAAGAACAAAATGAAAAGTTCTAATGAAGTCATTATACCATGAATTATTCAAAATAGTATCTGTGTCTTTGTAGTCTTGATCACAGTGTTTCAGCTAGTACATCAAGGAAGGCCAGAGAACACACCATTCAAAATGTGCTGATCAAAACAATAACAATGAGGATACTAGTCTGAATAATTCATGGAATAATGATGAGACCAGAAAGTCTAGAAAATACATCAGCCAAAATGTAGGAATCAAAACAATAAAGAGAAAGATACTAGTTTGAATAGTTCACAGAAGTTGTATCTCAAAACCTCATCCAATCTGACGGAAATTATCAATCCAGTGGGATGTAAGGTAAGTAAGAAGATAGAAAATTACAATAATTATTTTAATTTGCAGTTTGAAACACCTTTTTGTTAACAGTAACCTATAGGGTTGGCAGCAAAAGGGCATCTGGCTGTAAAATACACGTACATTAAAGCACCCAAGTGTGGGTTTGTGTGTGGGGTGTATAGATATATTATGCAGATTTGTAACTCAGTCTCTACTGAATCTGTTGGATATAGATTCAAATAAAAGTGAATAAAGCTTACAGACTACTGAATTTGCTGGATATAGATTCAAATAAAAGTGAATAAAGCTTACAGACTATTGAATTTGTTGGATATAGAATCAAATAAAAGTGAATAAAGCTTACAGACTATTGAATTTGCTGGATATAGATTCAAATAAAAGTGAATAAAGCTTACAGACTACTGAATTTGTTGGATATAGAATCAAATAAAAGTAAATAGAGCTTACAGACTACTGAATTTGTTGGATACAGAATCAAATAAAAGTGAATAAAGCTTACAGACATCTTAAGCTATTTAATGAGCTTGATCTGTTTGTCTGCTTGTCTATAAATCCATCCCAATCATTCAACACCTGCTACCAAGCAGCACATATGCAACAACCATCAACACTTATCCCTAACAGGAGGTAAGAACAGAGTAAGGGCACAATGACAGATAACTTGCTAATATTTTTGGCAAGAGCTACAAGAATGCGGAAGGTGGGAATTGAGTGATACTGAAAGGAATGAAGTCAAGATATGAAAGTGATTTGCATTCCACTTTCCTTCACCCGCTTTCCAACTTCTTTTTTTTCTATCTATCTTTTTCCTACTTTTTATCAATGTAACTAGAATTAGGAAATAAGCCTCTTGGTTGAACAATATTGATAATAACACTTTAAAGAGGCGCATAAAACTTATATACTCAACATACTATGTTTTACTTAACAAGCATTACATATGATGCTGCAACTGAATATAAATGTGATTACTGATGGCAAAAGTGAAACACCATATCAAACAAAAAACAATGATTATTATACTCCATAGGACGTGTGCTGCTGCAAGAAAAGCAGCCCCGCGACTTCTAACCGTATCTTTACAAAAATAGAGAGTAGAAGAAGGTAATATGTACTTTTAGCTTAATAAGAATGAAATTCAATAAAACTGAAATGAGAGGGATTTTCCTTTCTTATGTGATCTATATTTACCCACCAATGACAAATGAGAGACAGATGATGCATAAAAAATATACAAAAATGAACTTTTATTCAATAATATATATTCTATTCATGTTTAGCTGTCAATGCCAGTGCAAGGCCATTAATTTCAAGTTATGAGGTAATGTATAAAGGTGAATACAAAGAATGAAAACGTTTAGCAGTAATAGTTGGTGAATGAAATGGGGAGTATGGCTTTATCTATTGATTAAGTATATTCAGGTATGGATCCAGGATTTTGAGCCAGGGGGGCAAATGGAAAAAACTTTTTGAGCCAGGGCTGTCCAAATGGAAAGATTTGTTTTTACAAATAAGTTTGTGAAAAAGAAAACAAATTTTAGAAATCAATGTTATTAAGGTTAATTTATGATTATGTGGTATTATTTTAGAAAATTTCTTTATCTAGATATCTAAAAATAATTTGTAATTGTGCTTTGCCTGAGCCAGGGGAGGGGAGGATCCAGACCCCCTGGACCTCCCTGGATCCGCACCTGATATTAAATGGTAAAGTGAGTACGAATAGAAAGCCTTATCCATTAAATATTAAATGGGGGGGGGGGCAAGTATTTAAATTTGCCTTCAGGTCAATATGCCTTAATTAGCAAGGAAATAACAAAATACATTATCTTTACATAATGATAAGATTTAGGCATTACATGTATGTGTGTGCAGACATATACATTTTTATTCTGCTGACTGGCTAAGATAGCAGCATATTTTCCACTGGTATCAGAGGTTGGTGTTAGCCCAGGTAAAAGCCAGGATGTAGAATGCTGATTTTCAAAAGAAAATAGCCCTCCCTGCTTTGAGGATTTGTATAATAGACTTCTAACTTCAAATGTAATCTAATCTCAGCTTATGGCTATTACCTGAGAGTTAAACATTTTCATAATAAAGAATAAATTCTATAATAAAGTTTAGAAAGAAAAGAACTTAATGTTTATATTTAAATGATGCTTTATTATAAGTATTTAGAAAAAAGAAAAGAGCATTATAAAGTCATAAGCTGATAAACTGTATTCGGTCATAGAGAATTATCAGTACAAAACAATTATAAGAGATACTTTAGTTGATATTTATTATAGCATTTATTCATTAATATAAAAGTTTTTAATTATTCTTGGCGTAACATCATATCTGCTATTAACACACAAAGTGTGCATATATTTTTAGGAGGTTTGCTCATATGTTCATTTGGGTTTGAAATGAAGCTCAATATCTTTACTCATTCAGTCACGATGGATCCAAGAACAAGGACTACTTTGTTCGAAGCAATGACAACCAACCTTTTTTTCCCCCATTTTCAACTAGCAACCATTCCACAACAGGAGCTTCTACAGCCCTGAGAATTTGTTCTCAGGGTCAACTTTATATGTAGATTTTGAGAATGTTATCAGCCTAGCTCTAGAAAGCATAATTTTTTTCAGAAAAAGATGTCAAAGTGGGCTCTAAATTTCATTGGTATTTCCGAGAAGCCATTTTTGAGTAATCATTACTCTGGACCTAGCCAACTTTGTGTGCTCTGCCTGGCTAGGAACAAAGTGATCTCAATGCACTATAAAACGTTATAATCTGGATCTTTCTAGCTTTTCTAGATCCTGAGATATAGGGTCTCAAAAATGGCCCGAATTAAAAAAACGACAAAAATGCACCATTTTTAAAGGCAAAAATGTACATGTGGAACAATCTGCACAATTTTCTACCAATGTATCATAGTACCTCGTAGGAGGGAGTAGAAGAGTGGAAGATAGATAGATAGACTGATAGATGGAAGGATTGTCTCAGTGTGGAAATGTCATTTGGGTGCATAGAAATAAGAATTCGGCCTTATCACACCATCGATGTATGATTGACAGGTCAACCATTTGGAATTTCAAAATAATGGCTATCAGAATGTTAACAAGTTAAATATGAATTTACAATTGGTAAACAATGACAGTGGTCACGTAGCATGCTGCCACATATTAATGTCATGCGTTTGTAATTGAAAAATATATGTGTTAGTTAAATAATTTCAGGTATAAATATAGGAGACAAATGAACTCAGGGAGCAGTTCTCGACCGGGCCTTTTATAGGTACATGTCAGTACAACTCCGTCTGTCCACCCCCAGTGTGCGGAAGGAGGGGACAGGAGACCCTTGAAATGCTGTCCGCCACATCTCAGATGTGAGCCGTGACTCCCTCAATTGGGAATGATCTGAACAACAGTAGTAGTGAGTAGTAAGAGTTTAAGAGTTTGATTGATGTCTTTAGTAAACATTGCTCTCTAGCCTTTAAGAAATTAAGCAGTTATCCATAGTTACAAATGTTATGATTTTTTCTTACAAGCCTTGAAAATAACTGCTAACACTATTGTAAGCCAGCTTAAATAAATATACGTATGGATAATTTTGAACTCCGAGTTTTTATTTGTGAGTGAAAAAGTGTATTGACCACCAAGTTCCTTGTAGCATCAGCAAAACCCAACAGAGCAGATACACACCGTACTGACACACCTGTGAAGTTACGACACCCAATGAATCAGCTTTGCATCAAGTCCCATCAAACATTTACCAGTTACAGAGACACAATGCAATGAGAAATCAACTTTACACACCAGTACAACACACAAGTTGTTTGCATATATGGGGTTTGATGACATCCCATAACGTAACACCAAGAACCACTGAAAAGAGCAATGTTTAAAATACATGGGGCTAGATTTTCAAGTTGGTGTCTTGATTCTTTCATGTTCTAATCAGTGGTTGAAATGAGGGAGGGCATGTGGGGATACAGCATATACCTACATCTCAATTTCCAGGTTTTTTGTATGTTCAATGTCTATTAATGGAGACATTAACATATACCTAGGCCCCAAATTCCAACCTTACCTTATACCTAAACCCATTTCCATCACCGGTTCTAATAGGGCATTGAAGTTTTGTTTAATGACATCACAAATTTTGAATTTTATTTATTTGCAATCCTGCATGGTCCATGGTGGCTTATAAGCCACTGCAAATTCCCTTTATTCATAACTATCAATGATAATATTTATAACAAAAATGCATATTTACCTGATTGCAGAGAAATTGACATTCACATCCCCACGCCTGATGGCTCCAGCACACGGGCCCCACCTTCCCTCTACTTTCTAGTATTGTACATTTCCTTAAAGTTTTTCAAAGAGGTTTTCTATTGTTGCAGGTATTATGTATGGTCTGCCTGTAGCAGTTGGTGTATGTGCAGCAATAGTGTCAGGATATGCTGCTCTGGAACCCAGCAACAGTCTTGATTCATTAATATAACAGTGAAACCGTCTCTGGCCCATGACGATGCATAAATGTGATATATGCATCTGTTTGTTCTTGCAAATGTTTCCAATCCATGAGAAACCCTCAAAAACATGCCACGTATTGGCCTGGTTGCACTTTTAACTCTCTGTAGATCTCAACATTTGCTACGAAAGAACTTGTCTCGTGAAACTTGAATCTGTTCTCCATTTACATGAACAAAATGATGATTTCCCAAGTTCCAGCAACTGTATGTACTTGCTGGATTAGGGTTAGTTATGGTAAACTGAATGGCTTGGTATGTTGGGTTTCCTCTAAGGCAATCTATTCTAGTAGACTAACTGTTCTCAGAGTTTAACCCTCTTCCCGGTGGATGATTCTGAGAACTTACTAAAGATCTCACTGGAATATATTG
>VCCN01000403.1:3148495-3165304 GCA_006491835.1 Architeuthis dux
CAGAGCCCAATATAGTACACCTAACACAAGATGAATTCAAATACAGCATCATGAAGTCTTGGCTTCTAGTGTTTTTTTAATTAATCAAAATTAAGAATATTTTACATAGCTTTCATGTTTCAAACAGAAAGAATAAATCCAAAATGGCATTGCTCATCATGTTATAGACAATGTGCAGCTCTATTGTCCCTCAATGTATTAAAACAATAGTTAAATTTTGTTAAAATTTCCATAAAATAGATTGTATTTTCTGGCAGGGTTTCGCTATGAGACAGTTCACTTATTATAACCCAATGCCTCATCTTGGACCTCAAGCATCATGGTATATCACGGTCAGTCTGTTTATGCATCACACATATATATGTGCATATACATACACTCACAAGCAAGATTGATTGATTGGGTTAAAATTTTCTCACCAGTGGTCAGTGTTTGAGCCCAGGTAGAATGTCAGGATTTTACATGTAAGTTTTCAACAGAAGGCACAAAATTGGCACAATATAATCTTCCTTCCTACTATTTAGCCATGCGGAGGGCTAAACTAAGCTTAGCGTAAATATCTAATTTGCAAAACTTCTAAAGAACAAGTGATATTTACTAAGCTTAGTCAGTTTTTTGGGCGAAAATTTCACAGTAACGCTAATTTTTCCCTGTCTCTCAAGTGTTCATTCTCCATAATATTGACTAATACAAAACTGTTATGCATGCCATAATAAAGAATGTCCAATTCTGAAACTGTTGGTGTCTTATTTGTCACCGTTTGACAGGAATTTTACAGCAAATTTTCAATTTAATGTGTTTACAGTGCCCAAACTACGCTGTAACGGTTTTTTACTGCGGTCAAAAAAAAAGTGTCTATAAATAAATGATTGCTGACACCTCCTCTTTCGATGTATATCTTTGGAACCAATTTCACCTAGTAGAAAAATAAATGTTCTTCAGTTTCGTATAAAATTTAAGCAAGTACACAATGTCTACATATTAAAAAAATGATGGCTTTCCAGTTTTATAGAGTGTTGAAAAGGCCATTTTTTGTAAGTTTTCAATTTGCAGCAAGTCCACAAATGAATAAATAATCATAATTAATGAACTAATAGAAGTAGAGAGACGAATGAGGTATCAGAATGTTCAGAATAACAAAACCTATAAGGGGAAACAGATGTATAAGATCTTCCTGTAAAAACTCATTGGAGTACCTAGTTATACCAATCTTCCTAATGGGGAGAGTCTGTCTGCTTTAAATTCAGCATTAAAATTCTGGCTTTTACCAGGTTAACCTATGGGCTATTAGCAATATGGGGCCCGCATCTTGAACCATCCTTCTCTCTCCGCACCCGTTTTGTTTATAATTTTAAGTAAGTAATGCGATCTGTCAATCGTGCTAATGTGTAATATATTCATTCCATTTTTTAAAGAGATATTTGTTAGGACATTTTTATTAAGTTTTAAGGTATTATTAACAATATCTTAATTATAGTAAGTATGACTTCACATCAGGGAATATTCTTATTTTGACAGTTTTATTGTTTAATTCATTTTCCTTGTAGTAGTAGTGATAAATTTTTAAATTGCTATTTATTTTGGGGCCCCATCAATGTCTTGGGCCCTACTCCGTAGCTTAGTTTGCGTATGGGCTAATCCCACTATGGTCCTGCCAAAAATAAAATTAAGAAAAATATAAATATCTCAGAATTTCTCCGGGTCCCTATTAGCTATGGGCCCCTAGGCTTTAGCCTACTCAGCCATATAGTATAATCCGGCCCTGGCTTTTACCTGGTCTCAAACATCTGGCACAGGTGAAAACGCATAACGCATAACTATTTCAACCACAAGGTAGACCCACTGAAAAATTTAAATGAAACAGATAAAAATGACTTTGACTTGGTTTTGTAGCATTGCATGAAATAATGCCATGTTCTTAAACCTCATGAGAACAGAGACATGCAATGCATAGACCTGTCTACTGTCTTTTTTATTTATTCACCTCTACTCCACTTATTTTTATTTTATTTTATCCACTGGTGTCATATTTATTAATTTTTTATGATTGTTGCTAAATTTTTCATGAAGGAAACCTACGAAGATAACTGGTGTGACCCTTACAAAAGTAGCTAGAGTAGGGCCAGAGGCTGTTGGTGAGGAACTAAAGGTATTAAAAGTTAGGAAGCCTTCCTCTTGAAGAGTTCCCATGATTTTTAGAAACCAGTAGTAGACTGTATAACTATGTGCATTGACTAAATATGGCCAAGTTATAAACCTTATTAATTGGCACATGTTTTCACAATATGGGAATGTAGATGGAAATAATGAGGATAATGTTGATGAAATTAATGATGAAAATAATACTGATGACAGATAATAAGGTGTTGATGCCTCAGATAATAATAATGATAATAATGGCAATAATACTAATTATTACTGTAGCAATAAACTACTATTACTGATGATAAAGATGATGATGGTAATGATGATAATAATACCTTTTAATAACTGTAATGTTAAGATTAACTCTTTAATGGCAGGCAGACTGTCTAGGATTTTTTATAACCAAGATTGAAATGAAAATAAAAAAACCATTAGGAAAAACCCCCAAAGAAGACTGCTTCTGTATTTTAAAAGAGGCGGAAGATTCAGAAGCCACATGATGAATGTTTATAATGGCAACATTAACTTTTTGATGGCAATTTGCCCAGTACAACTCATAGCAACACAGAAAGATCAGAATTCTTCTGAATCGTAAGAATTCATTATTTCCAGTTTCCAATGAGATCAAGTGTTGGCTGTTCTTGTTCTGGAATGTTGTAGGTATTTCAAAACCAGACAAGGCGCAGCACTTCAACTTCTCTATTCCATTCAGTTATAATAAAAATGTATTTTGATGAAAATAATACTATGATTTATGTTTATTGCTTTAAAATCTTAATCCTAAATAAGAGATTATGCTGCAATATTAGAATTAATGTGGTTTTTGCCTTAGGAATTCTGTAGTTGCTTCTGTTTCAATTTATTTTTTAACATGAGTGTGCATCATTAAAACTTCAAGGATGGTATATTCTTTTTCATTTTGAAAATGTGATATTTTAGTTGTTTTATTGAGTGTGTGTATTAATATATGTGGCGTTGAAGCTATTGATCAGCTACCTCAGGTTCTGATTGATTGAGTGTGTGTGTGTCTGTGTGTGCATTAATATACATAGAGTTCTTGTTTTCTTTCCTGTATCGCCCTTCTGCTATCAATGATCAAGCCATTGATCGGCTACCTCAGGTTCTGATTGATTAAACGCTGGGCGCTATTCCAACTTTGGAGGAGACACAGAAAGCAATTCATCTGCTACCTTATCATCAGCTGTGACAGCTCATACGGCAGCATAAGACATTTCCACAGAACTTCCAAGATACCTCCATCATACATTTCTACAAGTGCAAAGGAAATGGTCAAATGGTCAATTACCCTCTGTCCATCGCAGACAAGATTCTTGTTAGAGTTCTACTGAATTGTCTCACCATATACCTTGAGCACGGTCTCCTACCAAGAAAGCCAGTGTGGTTTCTGGAAAGAATGCGGGTCTATCTACATGGTGTTTGCTGCTAGACAGCATCAAGAGAAGTGTAAGGAACAGAATGCTGACCACCTATGTCAATCTGACCCAGGCCTTTGACAGTGTTACCAGAGATGGCCTTTGGAGAATCATGGCAAAGTATGAATGTCCTAGAAAATCCATCGCCATTATATAGCAGCTACATGATGGCTTGCTGGCAAGAATCCAAAACAACAGTGATCACTAAAAAAGTCCAAATGTTCATAAAAATAAGCATGAATGTTGTCAGACACAAACTATGGGACCAATCTAGCATACCCTTACATTGTAAATTGAACACTCCACTAGAACCTATTTTGCGGTGGGGATTTTAAAAAAATTAAAACACTGTAAAAATAAAAATATAATAGGGAGTGAATGTTTAAATTTTCATCTCTCTAGCTCCATTGGTGCAGCCTGTATGCATGATACATACATAGCCAGCTAGCCAGACTTGCTTAAAAACTGGAGAAACCTATGTTGACAGTTTTGGTGACAGTTTTGGTTAACGGTTTCTAATATTTTAGTAAATTGACTCTGCATTGACAATGGCCTAATTTGCTTTCATAGTCCAAGTTAACTTTTGCTTATTCATTCATTTTCTCTGAGAAATATGTGTGCATAAAAAATCTGGAGTTAAATGTTTTATGGAAAAGAAAAAGCAGCTTCAAAAAACTTTTGGTTTGTAGGCATGCAGCCAAAAGATAATTCTATTCAATATATAATAGTAGAAAAGTGATTTATCAGGCTACTGAGAACAATTAGGTAAAAAATACTAAAATTGTATAGAGAAGGCACCAGTAATTTTACAAGCTCAATGCAAATTTCTCTTTCATTGCCTTTAATCATGGATCAAAGTGTAGCATTTGTTTCTGCCAATGCAATGAAAATATGTAGAAAGCAAGGTTTCAAAACTTTTAAACATCTTGAACAAAATAGGAGTATCCACATGTTCATAATAAATAAACTGTTAGTGTTAACATATGTTAAAAGTTTCTTGATTCAAGTATTAATCATTTTGAAGTTATGATAATGAAAAATGGACACTGCTTTTTATTTATGTAGTTTAAAAACTCATAATGAGTTTTTAATATTTGCAGCAGTATCTTGTGATTTGAAAAGAATAATAACTTCAATCTGGACTTGATGCTTCTATCAGGTGACTTACATGTGAGAAATTATTATCAATTGGAGATCCTTTATAAGAATTAACAAAAGGATTCTGATGAACAAGAAAATCAGTAGAGAATTATTCTGTTACAATTTGATTGTTTAAATGTATGTATACCTATTATGCTGGAGTTAATGAATAAATATTGTGGTAATTGAATTTATTTGCTCAATAAGTGTGACCGCTTGGCAAGGTATTTTTATCAATGTGGTTAGAACTCGTTTTTTCTAAAACCGTGCAAGCTTTTTATGGTGGTAAATATGACTTTTTAAATATATGCTGAACATGCAAACATTCCTGCAAACATTCCTGCAATAAGCCAAACAAATGATGATATGACTCAACCATAATAACTTAATACTAAAGAATAATCTGGCTGTGAGTTCAAATCCAACTTCTGGCTCTGTTAGTCTTTGTCTATATATATTTTGTGTTTTATGTATGTACAAATGAAAATAATCAGATTATCCACACATATGTTAATTACAGGGGCAGCACATGGGCAGACTCCACAACTGCGGGGGCGACAGAGCTCTGGTGGCACAATTGGACGTACCGTTTAAATCTTTTGATTTTGTGAGGGGCACAAATTTAACAATTTGCAAGAGGGTGCAGTCGGAGCTAGCGCCACAACTGATAATTAGCAATGTGTTTGTACTCTGTCATTTTAAGGGACTCAACTGGCGTAGTAAAATAGAATGTTCTGATGACGTAATAAAAATGCTGAATTTAAAGAACAATAAAAAAAAATACAAAGTAATAAAAACAAAAACAAAATATAATAAAAATCCATTTGTGGTCAACAGAACACTATGCTCCAAGCTCACTGCAATGCAAATCTCTATTATCCATGTATATAAAAAGCAATGTGTATATCCATATATTTCATATATGCCGTCATTTTTGACGGCACTATTCATAAAATAATTCTATTTCCATGGTTTCAACATCACAAGATGAAGAAAAATGAATAAGCAAAAAAGACTGTCTTTTCACTACGAACAAACAAGACATTATTCGTCCATGCTTCCCCAAGGAACCAAATTCTTCCATGCTTTCTCAAAAGAACCAGACCAGAGATGATACAGAGTAACTTTAAAATGGTAATATTGTTGAAGTCAATGAGAATCATCCCCAATAAGAAATTCTTCTCAGTCATATTATTGGTAATAGACAATAAAACAGAATAAGCCTGGCTATTGGAGGGTCAAAGTCCACTCCTACTTCTATTCTGGCTAAAGATGAATACTGAAACTTTTGTATTGTATGTAATAAATAAATTAATAGATATACACGGCTTGTCAGTTTAGCTCAGGTGGTAAAAGAGCCATCTACCAATCACTTGGTCGTGATTTCAAATCAAGGTAGGGAAATGTTAATTTTATATATCAGTTTGGTTTAACATGACGTGATAGACAAACAGTGAATTAAGTGAAGATTGTTCTCTGTTCTTGTTCTTCTTCTTGTTACAGCGTGGGTTGAGGTGGGGGAATAAAGTCAACTCCAACTTGGACTGAAGTTTGACAATTAAAAATGTCACATACATGAATATGCAAGTGTACACTTACACTTATGCCAATAACACTTATGCCAATGCCAACCAAGTAAAATACCCACAAGAAAACTAAATATAAATTATTTCACTAATGTGTTTTATATTTTTTGGCTCTTCAAGCATTACTGTTCTTCAAATCATCATTCTAAGGAATATAAACACATAAAACAAAATGCTGTCAAAAATATTTCAATACTTTTTTTTCCTTACTTCTCAAGACAAATAACCATTAACATAAAAATTGTAGATGTATATTATCACAGTTTATAATTGACAATAAGCAATGATCAATATCGATGTGGCTGTGTTGTTATGCAATAACACATTGATGTTTTTTTATAACAATGGTATTTTGCTGCTGTTTATTTCTTATAACATTGTACTGTGTTTTCCACTTGAAAAGGATCAAAGAAAAAATATTACCTGTGTCCCATAATAGTTGTTACATTTATATATACATTTATATTTGCAAGTGTAACAATTATTATGGGACAGAGATAGTAATTGTTAAATGTTTCTTTATTTGGGCTGTTATATTAATGTTTTATGATTTAATGATGTTTCTTGATCATTTTCAGGTGATAAGGCAGAGATTTGACACTTTGAGTTCAATAAATTATATTTGCCACTCATCCAACCTGAATGAGTAAGTGACCTAATTATGAATTTAAATGTTAAACTACATTGTGGGGGGGGGGGGGCAAATTATGACATTTGTCAATGTATCAGTATGATAAAATCTGAAATCAATTAAACAATAAATAAATTACCACCTAATAAACTTTAATTAATTAAATTTTGAGGACTTTTATGCAAATCATTTGATCAGTTCATTCTGAGACAAGGTTTGCCAAAGATGGGCTAAATTATTCATCAAAATTGATCTACCATTCTAAATAAAATATTCTCCAATATGACACATGAAAAAATAATTCCCTTGAAAAGTCTAAATGAGTCACAGGCCAAATAAAGGGATAAAATATGGATCAAGCACCCCCAAATTGACAGAATTGAAGCGGACACATATTGCCTCAACACTGGATGACGTCACTGAAATGTCAGCAGTCTTACCAAGATAAACAAATACAATGTGTTTTTAGGGAAGATCGCAGCTTGAACTTTGCATGAACCTTTTTTGACAAGTTTAAAATTAAAAGAGTGAGATCAAAATTAATAATCTGAAAGTTTTTTAAACTTTTCTTTATGCAGTTCAGAAAAATTATGACAAAAAAAGAAAGAAAACAGAAGCATTTTTAGAGTTTTGTTACAAAAATATTTACATCACATCACAATGTTGTTTAAATATGTAAAACGGGCGTTACGCCTCATAATTCTGAATAAAACTAATGAAACATGAAAGGGCTAATCAGTTTTGATATTAAAGTTGACAGACATTTGTTGATCAAGACGAAAAAAAAGAAGCTTTTGAAGAAATAAAAGGCGATCATTTTTTATTTATTGCTTACCTATCTCTCTCTGTAAAGTAAATAGTAA
Source organism: Architeuthis dux (assembly GCA_006491835.1). Lineage (NCBI taxonomy): Eukaryota > Metazoa > Mollusca > Cephalopoda > Oegopsida > Architeuthidae > Architeuthis > Architeuthis dux. The sequence continues at coordinate 3,156,294 of VCCN01000403.1, forward strand.
GACCTTTAAAAAGTTTTTTCAAAACTGACAAATTTCCAGAAGTAATGAAGGTCTTATGGATTGAAAGAACAAAAAATTGAAAAAATGTTTTTTTATTTTCTATCAAATATTCGACTTAATCAAATCTTACCCCAAAAATTGTCGATGATATAACAACAACCATTTCGGTACTTTGCAGAGAGATAAGCAATTTATCTATCTATATAATGAACAGTGTGACTTTTTCTGTTTGTCTTCCACTTAAAGGTAACAATTTTGCTGATAAAAATATCTCCTACCCACAATTTGAAACAATTGACTCTTCCACTTAAATGAGTTTTTAATAAAACCTCAGATGAAATTGGAAGGACGTAAACATTTATTTACACTATTAAAAGCTTTGAAGTAGTTAACTATTAATTTCTTCACAGGTAATAATTAGTTTCATGATATGCAAAATGTAAATTTCCTCAAGAAAATATGAGTGTGATTGTTTCAGTGAGTTCAAGTTCTTACAGTTTGAGGGATTTAACTCTGTACATATTTCTCTATAGAGTAGTGTTTCTCAACCTTTTTCAGCCCAACGGCCCCTATGTTAACTAGTTACATGTCAATGCTCCCGTGGAGTTTAAATATGAGAAGTACTCAACACAGATTTTAGAGACATGTGGTAGCTTGTTATTATAAAGAGAAACCTCAACATTCAGTTCAAAGGTTTTATTAAGGAAAATGTTATAGTAAGTATATCAATGAATTTCTAATCAGATACTACTAAACAACAGTAATTTGTAAATCAGAATCGTAGATGTTTATGGAATCTCCACAACGCCCTCTCTAAATGCTCAAACGCCCCCTTAAGGTCCATAATCACCTTAACGTCCCCTTGAAACAAACCAACATAGAGCCAATAGAGGATCACAGTTTTTAAGCAACATTTAACCAAATTTGATTTTGTTGCATGTAAACATTCAGATGTAGGCAATGAATGTTTATAAACAGAGCATTTGTCAACAAATGAGTGAAAATGACTTTGAAAATCACCCTGTAATATTAATTTTCCTGTTTCCAAAACAATTGAAGACACTCATGTAACCAAACACACCTCTCCTCTATGTTTCATGTCCAATTTTATCTATAACACAAAATATGACTGCCATAAAGTGATTTTCCCATATTTCTACTCTAAGGCAGTGGTTTCGAAACTGGGGTCCAGTGGACCCTGGGGGTTTGACAAATAATGCTCAGGGATCCGCAGCAGTGTTCCTTCTGAACCTGACATTGCGAATCTTGTGACAGAGAAACAACATCATCCATCACACAGCTACCAAAAAGCATAATTATTGTACACAAACTCTGTACCATATATTAGAATTCAAATAAATGTAATCCATTTAGAATTAATATGATTTTTAAAGGTAAAATATTGTTTATTAATGTATTTCATTGTTTAGTCTCAAAACTAAATGCTAAAAATAGGGGTCCACCAGAATATTTCCTTTATAGATGGGGTTCTTGAGTTTTCAAAGTTTCAAAACTACTGCTCTAAGGTATATATATTGTCACTACCCTCTCTTGGCACAGGCGAATGTATTGTCGAATTACTCCTCTGAAGGGGCAGCAGACTTCTACAGCCAGCTCAGGTATCTGCTTTCAGTGGGGTGTCGAGGACTTCAGTTTCAATTGCTCAGGTCAGCCAAACTGTTGAACACTCTCTAAAAGGGCCAGCAGATCCCAACAGCTAGCTTGGGCATCTGCAAGGAGAAGGAAACTCCAACAAGACCTACGACCTAGGGATCTTGCACCCATCTTTCCCCCTCGCTAAACATGGCATGCAAACCTTGGTTTAAAGAGTGGGGTTGGCAGTACGCGCGCCACACCTAAGCTTAAAATTCCATTGCACAGGCCTTTGGGCTATTCACATATAGGCATCGTGGAAAACCCTCCCGGAACTCTATATTATTTGAAAACTATTTTCATCTCAAAACAATATCTATAATAAAAACTCTCTTCTTGTTATTTATATTCACACAAATATCTTAATATTATGTAAAGGAATATTGTTTACTCTAACTTTAGTTAAATACTCAATGGAAAAATATCAAGCAGATACTTTGCAAAAGATTTTCCCAATTTCCAAAGCATTAGGCTATTTCAATCAGAAAATATGTATTTGTTTGCTGCTGCCATCAACTCAAAAAGATAGAAGCAATTGTCTTTTGAAAATGGTAATGCCACAATATGACAGCTCCAATATATTAACCATATTTGCTACTAAATAATTATAATTCAGCACGTGTTTGCATTACAGTTTTATAAGAATGGGGTCAACTATTTGATTTCTTTTAAAATTTTGACAAAACATTCTTGTGCAACAAAACCGATATGGAAATTTAATAAGAATGCTAATAATAGCTCACTTGTGAACGTATTGACTTGCATACCAGCCTTAATTATATGCAGTGGTGGGCTTATGGTTGGTGTCACCAGGGGCAGTAGCTTATGGTGTCACCCACCCCCACCTTCCAGAACTTGCTCTATTCCCAGGATATCTAGAATTTTGGTAATTTTTTTTGTACTAATATTATTCATCCTGATTCTCCCATATCATTGAATGTAATAGACTAAGCCTACATTTATGAAATAATATGAAGAAAATGTTTTTATTCAGTATCTTTTTTAAAAAATATACAATAAAACTATAAAGCACTCAGAGAGTGCATACCTGTGGTAACGTCATTGTCAGGGGAAATAATTGTGCATGGATCCGCCCCAAAATATAATCACTTCTTTCATTGAAACCCATTGAGAACTTTTGGAGATATCGGGTAGACAGTCAATATCGTATATATAAATGTATGGAGAAAAAAAAATGGAAAAATATCTCTCAATCAAAAAGAATTCCTGGATCCGTCCCAAAATTTAACCAACTCTTCCTTACCCCCATTTCCCACACATCCATTGAGTACTTTCGGAGATATCGTGTGGACACCATTAGAAAAAAGATTTACCACGAAACTATATGAAGTTTTTTTAGGCAGTTACCCCTCAGATGGTGTCACCCAGGGCGGGCCGCCCCCTCCGCGGTACGCCACTGATTATATGCACTCAAATTTTGCACGTCGGCATCCATATGGGTCACGTGGTATTCTCTCTGGTGTTGGTTTGCCTTTTAATAATAACAAACATAAAAACTGGAGTTTAAAAAAAAAAAGGTATCCACTGTTGTGACAAAGAAAGTCCTTATTGTCTTTTAAAAACTGGAATGAATGCATAGAGATAATTGATCTATCCCCTATTTCCTTGGGGTCAAACCACTTAAAGCAATGCAAATAGACTCCTTGTTCTTGTCAAACATACCGAAATATACGCACGAGCACACACACACACACACACATCTCTGGGCACACTGCACATACTTCAGACATACGAATATACATTATTATTCAACATCTGCGTGCATACATGTGACACTTCGCAGAACTTCGTTCACTTTATTATTACTTTTTCTTTTTTGACTAGACTAGTTTTATTGCTTTTTATCGCAATACCTTCGGTTAACAGGACAGCAATTGAATACTCCCCCCCCCCTCTCTCTCAATGTCTCTTTCGTTTGAATTTGGTCCGATCTTCCAAATATAGACATAATTTGTTGTTCATCTGTTTATACCAAATATAGTCATTTGTGGGTCAGAATCAAGCAGGCACCCAAATTTCAATAAGCCCGGGCATTATAACCCACTCCCCGCCGTCCACTTGTGTTTTATTAAGGCAGTGCTCGTCCTACGTAGCAGTCGTCATAGTAAGTAAAGGATAACACAGGCGACTTTCTCGCGTGTGTGTACTGACTGATTTGTATTGATTAGGATAATATTAATAACAACAAGTAAATCTTGTCATTTCTATCATGATCCGTAATGCGACGAATACATATATTTTGCGATTTTTGACAGGAAGAGAAATACACTAATCGCGTGGAGTGGCAGATATTGCAGTGTTTGTATTTCGCCTTAAGGGAGTCATATGACCAAAGAAAGCATTTTTTTCTTCCTTTAACCCCGTGTTTAATGTCAATCTGTTCTCTATTCTTGGTTGGAATATACAAAGTAGTAAGTTGCGAAAATTTGCAATTTCACACTAAATCGGAAAATATCAATAATAATAGGCAGAGCAGCACATCAAAATATTTTATTTTTTTTGCAAGAGAAAGTGTTATTGTTCTGTAAATCGATGAATTGAACAATCTCCACTTGTGCTGATCAATAAATATTCAATAAATAAATTAAATAAAAAATAAGTAAAGTAAAGTAACCTTCAGATGTTCGTAAGTTTTGAGTTAGTTAAGGTCGGTATCTTCTGCCAGAGCTGGTCATTAGAGTGTTGGGGTCTAGACAAGTACGTGTGGCTTCATATTGGGAAAAAATAATTTCCAACAACACCAACAAAAAAAATTAAAAGAGACTTCTTTAATTGAGGGAAATATATTGATAGTGAGTGGTAGTAACAATCACATCGAACTGGGAAATCATTACTAGTTACTAGTTGATGACTGACTGACTGATCAAACAACAGGACGTACCGTACAAGTTTACAACTATTTCACATTTCTTTTTTGTCGACAACTACAGAAAAGAAGAGGCATAAAATAAGAAAGGCGTGATTTGATAATATTATTTTAATGTTTAGTTTTACTAAAAATATAATAAAAGAACTTTCCATCCTGTGAATGTAAAACTGTAACTACCTTTTTTTTTCAGTCTACGTTATGAAAATAAATTATAGAATATGTCAAGATTGAAGATATGATTAAAATCTGCAAAAAATGTTTTCTAGCAGATCGGACTAAACTAAAAAAAATGAGGGGACTAAATCCCAAATCCCTTTATCCAACACACACGCACACGCGCACAGTTTGTTCACGTTTAAATGTGCATCATTTTCTAAAAGTTAAAACTGAAAATTACTGGGATCAGATTTGTTGATCCAATAATATAATCAAAGGGTGCACGTGCAGAATGTATTATTCTGTAAGTGTTTTTGTTCTAAAAAAAGAAATATACTTTGACTTTGTCAAGAAGAGTGATAAAAATTGGTCCAAAATGTCATGCAGTTCACGAAAAATAGCACACGTACCTACACAGAGAGGAAACAACAGAAAAAAAGCAGTACGTGACATCATCATAGAAAAACAAGAACCATAAGTTCAATGATGCGTACACCAGCCTTTACGTGCATATTTCAAAGAGATTCTAAACGTAGTAGTAGAAGCATTACTAGTTGTGGTAGTAGTAACAGGGGGAGAAGGAAGAGGATGGTTCACTCGAAGGTCTGGACTAAGTTTCATATCAATCAAACGTGATACGGCTGAGAAAATTGATATTTAACATTACTAGTTGAGGTAGTAATAGCAGGAGGAAGAAGATGGGGGTGGTTTCATATTAATGCAACATGATACGGCTGGGAAGATTGATATTTACATTACTAGGTGTGGTATTAATTGCAGGAGAGGGGGGAGATGAGGATAGTTCACCCGAAGGTCTGGACCAAGTTTCATATCAATGTACAATTTGTATTAATAATTTGTTCTGAAGTCTTAGTCTGTGGTTATTTTATTTGATAAGTGGGCTTTAAAAATGTTTAGCCGATTCTAGCCATTTTTGAAGACAGTTCTAACAACAAACGATACTTGGCAACACTGTAAAAAAAACGCTTGATACGTCAGGGGTCTGGATCCAGGAATACCAACAGTTCCCAACGTAGAGGCCGTGGACCCCTGGTAGTTGTTCACAAACGTATTACTGAGGGTTTGTGAGCTTGTTGTGTATGCAGACCTTTCAATAGCGGCAACTTTACTTTTTATTTTACTTTTGGAATTTTGTTTACACTTTGTTTTTATTAGATTTCATATCTGCTTAATTAGTATTTTGTTGTAACTGACCGTTAAGTGCCATCGCAACAACAACCAGGTTAATTTGGGAACCTAAACTACGAGATCACCAGATTGAAAAAGATACACTTACTTGGCAACATAAGTATCGGAACCATATTTAAGTGTGTTTGGCTTCTTCTTTTTTGCTTTAATGTGGCGTTCGTTTCTACTTTCTATATTATAACTGAATTGTCAATATCAAATTCAAGGTCCTTGTGGCCTCCCCCCCTCCCACCTTGATGGGAGAGGGGCTAAATCTGCCACTGTACGTTTTATTTCGCGAATTGATTAAATAAATGTTCTCTTAATGACGTTACATGCAGCTGGTAAAGAAATCCCCCTTCCTTTCGCTTTCTGTTCTTTAACGTAATAGGAACCGACCGACCGAAAAGTGTCTTATAGAGATGCGTGAACGCATCTAAAAATACCAACATCATACGGCGTAATAATAACATTTAAAAACAACTTAATAATAACAATAACAATAACAATAATAATAATAATAATTTACATCGCTTTAATCGGTTTTAAAATTCTTAAACAATAAACACTTACATTATAACAAAAAAAAAGAAAATTTTAAATAACTTTTTTATCATTTGTTATTCTTCTTATTGGTGTTTTTGTTGCTGTTATTAATTTATTATTGGCTGATGAAAATGAAAAAGAAAAAATTACTGATTGATTTTAAAATGAATAAGTGAGATTCTTTCTTACACCTAATTTGACATTTCTTGAGGTTTCGAAATTATTTTCGTTAAACTTTTCAGTTTTTTCTTCTTCCATCTTTCTTTACTGTTAAAATTTTAACTTCTGGAAGGTAGGTAGTGACTGTTTTTAAAAATCCCCAGCAATAAAAAAAATTTTTTTTTTTTTAAATTAAAAAGCAAAGACAAAAAAAAACAAGAAAAAACATACAACCACATTATTGCAAAACAATAAAATTATTGTTTATTGAGTAATAAAACAAGAAAATTCATGTTTTCTTCCTATACTTAAAAAAAAAGAAAGACGCATCGGTCCTGTTTTGACCCAGGACCCTCTATTATGCAATACCAACAAAATCATTGACATTCATAATTAAAAAGCATTATGATTTAAATGTTAAACTAAAGAGAAACAAAATATTTTACCGTTCGTCGTGCCGTATGAAAAATCTTTGAGAGCTTTGAAAGCTAAACAACTTAAGTAGTTTAAATTTAGAAACAGTATTGTCTATTTTAATTGTACAAATTTATAGGTTAAATAAATTTGTTACTTTTATTCATAATTTTATTTACAAGATAGTTAAATAGAGAAAAGGGATACACTTGAGTCATGACTACACACAAACACCTCTAAAACCGCCAATAAGACTAAATGCAACTGTCAAAAATTCCTTAAAAAGTAACACCAAACCAATTAATTATACTGACAGGGCGATTTCGTAGACTAATCATTTTTAGGCTTCAGGACGATGCATAATTGACACTCTTGCCATAAAGAATTATTTTTAAATCAACTATTCATAAATGATTATTTCCAGTTTTGTTTTCAAATATGAGGAGTGGGGCTAATCAATTTTCTCTGTTATTTATTTCTTTTTGTCCCAGTGGCCCACACTTGAGACTTGCATCACGGGTCGGGTCATTGATCAAATATACAAACAAATTTATTGAAACATCGATTTATCATTGAGCAGCTCTTTCTTTAAATATCGATCAGCAGATTCTGGTTTTTAAAAAAATCACCCGCTTTAAACTTTAAACCCTGGAACTCAGAAATTGAAAGGGTCACTTTATTTCCCCAAATTATTTGAAAATGCCCTCAAAACAGAGAAACACACAAAAACATTATTGCATCGTCGTTATCAGTTTCACTGAACAATAAACTTTTTTTTTAAATAAAAAGTATACTTACTTAAAAGTTGCAGTTTTGAAGATAGTGATCCTGGGACATAGAAAAAAATTTGGCAAAATATTTCAGATTAATTTAGTTTTTGTTTTTAGTCCAACGATAAAAATGGAAAGGGTAAAATCAAAATCGATCTGTTTTGCTATTACAACGGGGAAAGAATGTGAGAAAATAAATAAGGTTGGGAAAAAAAGGCTTTTTCCAGAAGTCTTGAGAGATAAAAATTTAAGAAAGAATGTTATTTTCTCCGCCAAAAAAAGAAAAAGGTACTCTCTGTCTGTGCGTAAATTTGTAAAAACAGAAAGCCGTCCCTTTCCTTAATGTTTTGCATGGATGGAACCGACCGACATGCAGAACTGCCGTTTCAAAATGAAAAGAACGGAAAGGAATAATCTACAACAAGAATCGATGTTATTTAATTCCGGGAAATGGCAACATTATCCCAAAGAAAGTAAGGAAGGCACAGATATGGGGTCGATTGATGGGGATGGGAGGCTTAAAGGAGTCCGAACTGGCAAGTTCTTGTACTATGAAGGCCCGGAAGTGCTATAATGCTATTGCAACACTATTTATTTTCTTTCTTTCTTACTTTCTTTCTTCCTTCTCGCTCTTACGTGATAAGTTGATTTATTTTACTCTCATATACATGTTCTGTCAACATGTACCAAAAATGAATGACTAGGTCGACTGGCATTTTGTTTATATATTTGATTTACATGCCTGCTCTTACATTGTAATCGCTTTCTAGTTTCTACAATGACTGAATGAATGAAAACAAATCATGGCTATCTCGTAGTTTAGCGTCCCAATTTATCACGGTTGTTGTGGAGGGCATTCGCCGTCAGTCACTTACAACAAAGTACTAATTAAGCAGATCAAATTTAATAAAAACAAAAACAAAATCCCAAAGTAAAATAAAAGTATATACTCCATCCAGATAGCTGTATTTTATTTATAATTGGGACCAAAATATTATTTTTTATTTTGAAAGCTGGTATTTCTTTTTTCTGAAATTGTATGAATTAGAAATATTAAATACAAGCAGCAGTAAAAAAAATTTGATTGTACTGTCGAAAGAAATGACCCTGAGGAGAAGTTTTTTTTATTAGATTTGACATCTGCTTTTAATACTGAGCGAGTGGTCACAGCCACCGTGATAATTTGGGACGCTAAACTACGAGGATGGATCAGCCCCCAAATCATCCCGCAAAGT
>VCCN01000403.1:3203288-3218094 GCA_006491835.1 Architeuthis dux
AGTTGCAACAAACAATAATTTCAAATTATAACTTTATTTTGCATCTAATTAGATAGCTTCATACAAGAATTAGTTTAATTTTATAATTGTACAGCTGCTGCTGTGTATTTGTTACTCAAAGAAAGCAAGCAATAATAATTAGAACACATCATTTGAAATTCCAATTGATTACAAAAAAAATATGAATTCTGCTATCATAACTGATATACATATCAATGTGATCACTGTCCTTGTTTTTTTGCTACTAGATCTTCGATTTGTGGGTCTATTAGTGAGAGAACACATCTTAAATCGTTCTCAACTTGGAGCTTATTTCGAGCCTTTGACTTGATAGATAGAAGTGCAAAAACCCTATCTCTAGACTGGACTTTTATTTTTATCTAATAGCCTTATTCCCCCATTGGACTACTCAAATTCCCCCCTTGAGTGGAATTCCCCCTGGTTGGGAACCACTGGTGTTGGCAGGCAAGAACATTTTCTTCTTTTTCTTCCATGCTTTCAATCAGCTCAGAAATTGTTAGTCACTCAAATCTTTGTGAAGAAATATGTTCTTGCATTTATAAATTGGGTATATCCTGATTATCTATTCTCTTTATCTGTGCTTTTTTTCTCTCTTTTAGATGCACCAATCAAATCATTGCCACCTTTTTCTCCTCTTCTTCACATAGCTATTTATAACTGATTTATCAAAAATGATATCATGTCATTATGTTGGGCGTTATGCGACATGTGACTTATTCTCTAGACGTTTCAAGAAGCAATGGTTTTGAGTTCCTGCAACCTCCACAATATAAATCCAATTAATGTAAATACATTATCCAATTCAAATTAATGTTGTCATCATCCATAATTATCCATGATTTGCCACTAAGCACAAACATTAAGATTATAATTGGTCTTGAGTGCTGAAAAAGTAGTTATAGATAATATTGAAATGACTTGAAAACAAATATTGGAAAATTATATGAAATTTTTTTAATGAGAACAGTGTGAAAATACAAATATACTTATTTTATTGTAATATGTAATGAGATTACAACTAGCAAAAATAAATTTTACGAAATGCCTTATATCAAAACGAATTGGGACTTTTCAAAAGGAATTTTCAATCATTATCATGAAATTTCCTTTTTGCATATTCCAGAAACATCATCATCATCATTATCATCATCACTATCACCATCATCAACCACTGTTGGACAAAGGCCTTTTCCATTTCCTTCCATGACGACTGCGATTGCGCTAACCATTGCCATGACAGGCAAACCTTTCTATTTCATCTCTCCATCTTGTGTCTGGTCTTTTCCTACTGTGTTTACTGTCCCATGGGCACCAATCGGTTAGTCTTTTGTTCCATCTGTTGTCATCTCTCCTTGCTAAGTGTCCAGCACATTTTTGTTGCTTAAATATTTGTATAATATCCTTCACTTTTGTTCTTCCTCTGATCTATGTTGATCTTTTTCTATCTCTTAGATGTAGAGGCTATCAGAAAAGGGATGAGTTTAAAATACATCTGAGCTGCAGATCATACGGGCAAGTTTGTTTGGCTGCAATACAGATCATAAAGGCCACAAACTAATTCTACCTCCAATAACCTCCAGTGACCTTGGAGCGTGAATTTGACCTTATCCGCCCTCCCATTTGTGAGGTCAAAAACATTTTTGTACTATATAGCAAACTCAATATCTTACTCCATTTTGCTAGAAATTGCTTCAATTGGCTAGAAATGGCGTTCTGTCCTCTTTGATGACCTGGTAACCTCGATTGACTCAGAGCTCACTCACATGCCTATGTCACAACTGGATGTCTTGTGAGTCTTCATTCCAAAACTTAGGTCAATAGACCTTGTCATTTGAGCATGATAGTAGTATGGACATACAAACATACAAAAACAAACCTCCAATATTAGTATAGATTATGTATTGGGATTAGAAAGATATCTTTTCTATATTTCTTGAAATGCAATTTTTAGTACTATTCAGCACACACACACACACACACACACACACACACACACACATATATAATATCTTTCTGAAGATGGCTGCAAGAATAATGGTCAGAAGTATACATTTAATTAAAATATGTAAGTCAATATTTTGATCTAAAATACAAAAATATCATCAGGGCATTTTCAACCAGGATTGTATACAGACTCCATATCTTTAATATAGCATAAAGCTTAACAATGGACACAAATGAAAAGATCATGGATATTAGTCCATTTAAATATTCCCCAGATGAGTTTGACAGTTTTATAATGTTATTATTTCAAATGATCTCTACTACTGCAGATGAAAAGACAAGCAACATTTTGCTTGGATTAAATCTTGGAGATTATGACCGAGTTAGAAAACATAAAAGAAAAACAGAAGAAAAATGACTTGGAAAATAATTTTTTAAACCTTTTAAAAATTCTTCTAGTGAAAATAAATTTAATTTCATGATAAAAAAACTGAATGATAAAATCATTCATAAAAGGGTAGATCTGTATCAAAGACTGCCTAAAGATGAATTTGTTGAAATCTTTACACAGACACAAATGAAAAACATTTGAATGTTACTGAAAATTGGATTCTGAAAGCAGGTTTTCTTTTACAAAACAATTGGGCCTAATATTTGAAGATCTGCTTAGTTTATCCAAATTAAAATCAATAAATCTGTAACTTAATCAATTGTCTGTTGTTTTCTTATAATTTATGACAGATAAAATAGAAAATGAGTGTAAAATAGATTTGTATACTCATTGAAGGGAATAGATCATTGGTTAGAGCCTTGGAGTGGAGATCAAAAGATCAATCATTCAGTCTTGATACTTTTCAATCTCTGTTCAGGATTCCACATGTAATTTTCAATTTTGCTATTAATGGACATCTGGCAGTAAATACTGCCATAATAAATCTATGAATATATATGCGATGAGATACTTGAAGATACTTAAATGAACCAGCTGTTAATTAGTATTCTAGAAATGGAACAACCAAAGACAAATAAAACCATTAACTGTGGAAGATAAATTAGATATAAAAAAAGAAGACAGTTATCTACCTGTGATTTTATTATTTATTTTTAATATTAGATGAAGTATTGTAATCCAATATTTTATTAATTTTGACTACTTTTTAATTTCATATTAATAACTGTCAAACAAAACTGTCAACATAGATTTCTTCAGTTTTTAAGTTGGTCTGGTCTTGGTATGTCTAGAAAAAACTTCTTATTTTTGTTGAAAATTCTCCCCTAAATTGTGTCCATTTGTTTTTTGAAAATTCAGATGTTTTTAGTGATCACTGCCCAGCAAAATAAGAGAGAAGTAACTTATTCATTGATCACACCTTTTTCCAGTTTTTTAATTGACCACCCCCTACATGTCATGCTGCCAAAAAACATACCAGACATATTAATTAGAAACCGACAAGCAAAACTGTCACCAAAACTGTCAACGTAAGTTTCTTCAGTGTTTAAGTTGGTCTGGCTAGCTGGCTTGCTGGCTATGTATGTATGACGTGTACAGGCCACATCAATGGAGCTAGAGGGCTGAAAATTGAAACATTTACTCATTATTATGTCTAGAAAAAACGTTCTAAATCGTTTTTTAGTGGGGGTTCAATTCGTGATGTAAGTTCATACTAAATTGATCCTTTAGTTTGTGTCTGGCAGTACTCAAGATTGTTTTTTTGCGATTTTGTGATTATTGCCCAACAAAATGTGAGAGAAGTAACTTATTCATTGATCATCCCTTTTTACAATTTTTTAATTGATCACCCCCAACATGGCATGCTGTCAAAAGACGTTGGTCACATGACGGTTTCTATTGAGTGACTAACCAGTCCTGTTTTTTAGTTGTTTTTATCACAAATCAACTCAGGTTGTCATTCTATGGCAGTAAGAAACAGCTAAAGCGTAAGCTTTTGGTGAGATACAAACTCATGTCCCTCTTACCAGAAGGAAGCCTGGTTTACACCCAGCTGCTTTGTCCTCTCTGCCATGGAAGCTTTCATGGCCGGCAGAAGTTTAAAAGGTAAAATTTGACTTCTGCTGGCTATGAAAGCTTCTGTGGCAGAGTGGTCAAAGCAGCTGGGCATAAACAAAAGAGTGGAATTCTTGCCTTTTGCTGGGCAGTGATCACTAAAATAGTCAAAAACAAGCGTGAATACTGCTGGACACCAACAAAAGGATCAATTTAGCATAAACTTACATTACAAATTGAATCCCCCACTAAAAACCTATTTAGGGGTGGAATTCTAAAAAAACAAAAAGAACGTTTTCTTCTAGACATAACGATGAATAAATGTGTTGGGATTGGAGGTTGCTATAAAGATGGAGGCAAAGTTGATATAAAGGGGAGAGAAGTTAATTAAAGTTGAATGAGAATGTGGATGGTTTCTTGATTCGAAAGTAATGGTCGAAAAAGTAAGCTGTTAGTTAGAAGCAGTGGCTGTAGTAGCCAGTGCTAGTGGCAGTGGTCCTGCTGACGAGGCAGGAGGGAGAAAGTGGGTCACGTGGTCAAAGTGTAGGAGAAGACAAATAACGGCCATATTGGATTTTGGCGGGCAAATACAAACAAAAGAAACGCTCATTGTAAAAATGTATAAAGAATAAACAAAGGCGTCAGATAGAAATGAAATGTTACATTTAATAAACATGAAATGAAAAGAGGTACAATTAAAAGCATATATGTATGCTAATAAAGGAAAGATTGTGTGATAGAGAGTAATTTTAATGAAGTGGTTTCTGCTGTTTTCCACTTTATGTACTGAAATAGATTTTATCTTGATATAGCTTGGGCCATAGTTGGACCCGTAAAACCACTGGCCATATTGGACCGTAGTGTAAGGAGATCAAGGCAAGGAAATCAGTTTAGAAAAAAGAGGCAAATGACAGAAAGGAAAAATACAGGTATAGTTGTGAAGACACATAGTGAGCCCTAGGTGACTAGGGTACTAAATGAATGAAGAAGAGTTTAACATGCCAAGAAGGGTGGACATGGGCGAGCGAGCACTGAGTCCTAGGCAGGGAACAGGCTAAGTGGCCTGGAGAATCGTAAAAACAGGATTATATAGTCGTATTGACGTCACAAGAAAAAGGAACCAAATTCTAGTTTTGTATTTCATATGGTTCAGAGCTGGTTTCATTGTGGTGATAAAGCCAGCTTGATATTTATATCCCTATTTTGGTATTTTCAGAAAGTGACTGCTACAAATGTTTAAATTTTCAGCTCTCTAGCTCCATTTGTGTGGCCTGTACACATGATAGATACATCCAGCCAGACCAACTTAAAAACTGAAGAAACCTATGTTGATGTTGACTATGTTGATGTTGACATTTTTGGTTGATGGTTTCTAATACCAAATTGAAAACTTGATGGTTTTTATTTCTCACTGTCTTTGCTTTTCATTTTTCTTAGTAACAGAATATTTCAGCTGATTCAGTTTCCTGCTGTCTTCAAGTGAAGTTTTCATCCAATATGAAATTCTGAGATGTTATTATCTTCACTGATGTTTTGTTTTTAAATGTTTTCAATTTTTAGTCAATTCAAATTTTAGTATTGACCTGATTAGCGAAGGACTATAACAGGAAAACTTTGCCTGAAGATGGATGGAGAATCAACCAACGAAAACATTGTGAAATTAAGAGCAAAAAATGAGGCCAATCTTCTGAGAAATAAAAACCTTCAAGTTATAATTTCATCTCATTTAAATTAGAAAAAAATAACCAATTTAAATTTTTAAAAAAGTTGCAAAGCTGAAAAGAAATTTTCAAATAAATTATTATTGAATTATCTTTTTTTTATAATTACCTATTAGAGCATATAGCCCTTACCTTTTAATTGTAATCAATAAATACAAATAGTTGTTATTACTGAGACCAGAACACTAAACTATTACAACCTTTATTCTATTAGGTTATGTAAAAGTTCCCAGCTTTGTTCTTTACCGAATGTTAGGGAAATCTTAGAAGAGCCTTTGAAGTTTACTCAGTTCTTTATTGCTTGTGCAATCAATCAACTGTTCATCATTTATAAGCCTCAGTCGCACTTCTCTGCAGTGTTCAAATTTCTTCTGATGAAGTCACTCGCAGTGATGAAATGCATAAAGGTTTATCTTCATGATAATAAATATGTTTGAGACGTAACACGCTTTTCTCAATCTTTCTTTTCCACATTGTCTAATCACATCTACCATTCTGTCGGATTTTCCTTACATCCACACAACAAACAAGCCCTATGAACAATTCAGAAGCTAGGAAAATGGTTTCCACGTTTACATATGGAAAGGAACATTAATCATTATTTAAACATTTGTATTTCTCTTCTTGCTCAATACAGAAAAAAGTCATTTTTGTACAAGATAGTCAGTGGTGAAGAAAACCATGTCTAGATCCAGAACAGCCTTCAGCATCTCAAACTAAATGGAATCTACTGGGGAAAAAAGCTCTTCTCTGTGTTTGGTGGGATTCAAAGGAAATTCTTTATTATGAATTGCTGAAACCTGGACAAATTGTTACTGCACGATGCTCTTGTGCGTAATTGGCTTGTTTGAATGAGGCATGGTATGGAAAAGACCCTTTTCTGAGCAAGTTGGTCAATTGTTGGTTTGGCTGGAATACAGAATTTACCTGAAAGGTGGCATAAGGTCATAGAAAGCCAGAGAAAATACTTTGCTGACTGAATAATGATGCTATGAATTTATATGAATAAAAGATTTTATCAAAATAATGCTGGAAACTTTTCATCGACCTAATATGTAAATGAGCTACATCAACAAATATAAATTAAGTCTTTAAGCAGAGATAATTGCAATTCGTGTTTTTCATTTAAAACCTTTATGAAAAGACAATGTCGAATTAATATTCTTCACCTTAAAAACATGTTTTTGCAACCTAATTTGATTTGATATTTTGTATGGACATATATACTATATTTCAATAGAATCCAGTCAATATTTTTTCTGTTTTGTGATACATATATAAAATACCAAAAATTAAAAGAAATATGATAGTAAGGAATTATTAACAATACCTATAGGCAGGAAGGTGGAAAGAATTAGAAAAAAACCTGGAACAGTCAATAATACAAACATGTGCAGGAGAAGTAGTGGGTACAATTGGTGGGTGATTTATTCAGCACTGTCTGCTTCTGTGAATGTGTTTGTATGGGTGTGTACATGGGTAAAAGGCAACTTGTATAAAAATGTGTAGATTAATAAGACTCTCTGAGTGCGAGTTTGTGCTTCACCATTTATTTTTTGTGTTTGTTTATATTCTATGCATGTACAAAATAGAAATAATCAACTGTTGTGAAATAATTCCCAATCCATATGCATCTGATCACACAATCAGTTGAGGTATAGAAAGCAAACTTCATACCACATCAGAGAACACTGTTTCTATTCGATATGGAATTGTTTGAGTGACATCAGTGATTGTTCATCACAAGCAACTCAGACTTGGCTTGCAAGCCTATTGCCTGGCTCAATCGGGCGTTTGCAATGTTACTGAATGCTTACTCACATTCTGTTCTTACTGTCACTATCTGATCCATGAAAAATGCTCTTGTCTGATTTGTTCTCGCTTCGTTTGCTTTCAAGATCAACTAATATCTGGCTTATCACAAGTGGTTGAACCATATCATTATTGCAGCCAATAACACTTGAATCTTCCTTCCTTGAATTCTATCTCTTTACCTTTTCAGTCCAGTAACCAGTTACTTCACTAATCCTTTCTTCATTTCAGCTTAATGGACCTCTTAAAGACCAATCTAATAGCAATGAACATATTATTCATTTCCTTTGTTACTGGTCAAATTTTGGTTTAAGCCTTGTTATCTGAGTCTGTCATTGGCTACAAATGAATCTCACAGAGTTTTTATATCACATCTTATTATCTGATCCATTGTATTATTTACATATAACTTATATTTTTATACCAGATAATACATAGTTTAGATAAATGTATATCATCATCATCATCATCAATCAATGTATGTTAACTTTTGCATATTAGTTTTCAACTCATATGAATATAGTAGTCTGTTTTATAGATCGATTATTCAAGTGAGGAAATGAAAAAGAATAGAGACAAGTCTGGCTGCAACTTTTGTATTGTATATATATTAAATATGATAAATTTTCCTTAATATCTAAGACTTCTCAGTTTAGCTCAGTTAATAAGACACCAGCCTAGCAATCACTAGGCCATAAGTTCAAATCACGGTAGGGGAACAGGGATTTTACATATTGGTTTACATCCCAAATTTTGGTGAGGAATGTTATTCTTGTTCTTGTAGGAAAGTAAAGTCAACTCCTGACTTTGTTTTGGAGTTTGACAAAAGAAACGAGGTGGAATAACTCCATTCACACCAATTATTTCACTGAATGCTAAACCTTCTTTTTGCACTGAACGGTAGTATCTGCTCCTTTCAGATTAATACAAACGTGTCAAGCAATTTATGATTTTAAAGTATCAAAATTACATGGATGTTTGCCAATTCAATGCAATCTAAGAATTTCAAATTTGTGAAAGAATTTGAAAATAAAACTGACAAAAAATGTAGTGAAAGATTCAAAATTGTAGTTAATTTAACATTGATGAGGCTTATTTATTTCCAGACTTATTGGAAGATTAAGTATGTCATTGGTCAGTTTGTTAAAAACTCCTTATCAGTAAAAACACACAATAGAAACCATCATGTGACCAACATCTTTTGGCAGCAGGCCGTGTTGGGGGTGATCAATTAAAAATTGGAAAAAGGGGTGACCCATGTATAAGTTACTTCTCTCGACTTTTGTTAGGCAATGATCACTAAAAAAGTCTGAATTTTCAAAAAACAAGCATCAATGCTGCATGGCACAAACTAGGGATTAATTTAGCATAAACTTGCATTGCAAATTGAACCCCCCACTTAAACCCTATTATGGGGGGGGGTTAAAAAACAAAATAACTGTTTTTTGTAGACATAATAGGGAGTAAATGTTTAAGTTTTCAGCCCTCTAGATCCTTTGGTGCGGTCTGTACATGTGATATATACATACATAGCCATCCAGGCAGACCAACTTGAAAACTGAAGAAGCATATGTTGACAGTTTTGGTTGACAGTAATACATGTACTGAAAAACGGCTTAAATGGAATAAACTTGTCTGGCTGAGAGTTTGAAACCTGCCATTTGCAAAATAGTTTATATATCTTTTTGTTTTTGTACAGATATTGAAATGGTTAACTGTGGAATAATTTCATTTTACTTGCATCACCTCATTCAAATTAATTATACTGCAATAACACTTGATGTTATTTTTCTTGGTGCATTATTTCAAATTCCTCCAATATGTCATATTTGAAAACTTGCCAAGATATATTAGATGCATAAAATGTGAAGTGTATTAGCTTTATTTAATGTACACCAGAAAAAGAATTATGTAAAAATATTACGTCAAAATACTGAATTAATAACAAAGAACAAATCGATATTTTGTACATCAGATCATTTATATAAATCTGAATGCAATTTTAGTAATTTGATAGAGCCATGCATTTAATATAAATACATTTACTTGGATGAATAAATGGCCCAGTGGTTGAAACAATCTATTTAACAATCTATATCAATCTGCTAATATCTATCTATCAAAAACTGTCAACCGGTTAACATAGGTTTCTTCAGTTTTTAAGTGGTTCTGCCTGGCTGGCTGGCTGGCTATCTATCTATCTATCTATCTATCTATCTATCTATCTATCTATCTATCTATCTATCTATCTATCTATCTATCTATCTATCTGTCTGTCTATCTATCTATCTATGTGGAGCTAGAGGATTGAAAATTTAGATATTTACTCTTTATTGTGTGTAGAAAAAAACGTTTTTTTTTTTGTTGAATCCCCCCCCAATAGGTTTTTAGTGGGAGTTCAATTTACAATGTAAGTTTATGCTAAATTGGTCCCTTAGTTTTTGTCTGTCAGCATTCATAGTTGTTGTTTGAAAATTCAGACCTTTTATTGATTATCACCCAACAAAAGGTGAGAGAAGTAACTTATTTATTGATCACCTCTTTTTTCAATTTTTTAATTGATCACCCCCAACATGGCATGCTGCCAAAAGACGTTGGTCACATGATGGTTTCTATTGAGTGACTAGCTAGACCTGTCTGTCTATCTATCTATTTATAAGACAGCCTGTTTGGTGGCTGAGATAGCTATGTATTTTCCCTCTATCAGTTTATGAGCCCAGGTAAAAAGCTATGATTTTGAATGTTGTCTTTCAAAGTAGAACGGTAGATTCTTCCTACTTGGAATATTGGCATAACACAATCAATGTTTCTATCCTCCATACCAGTAAGTGCATTTGTGTATTTGTAAAATCTGCCATGATTCATGATCTATCTATCTATCTATGTATCTATCTATCAAAAAATTATTTTGTTTGCCATCTTTCACTTTCAGATGATAATATCATAATGATCTGTTTGGACACTGGGGGCTTGTCCTCTAAACAGAACCTTTCTACTGCACTTATAGGATAGAGTCAAAATATCCCCAGATATCTATGATGACTATGGGAATCCTATACTAAATAATATCTTCTGTTATTTACCATATCATGTGAGGATATTGTTACTTACCATATCTATTTTGTAGGTGTGCTTAACAGACAAAGGTAGTTAGTTTTTCAACCTATATCTATGCTTGTTGTTTAAATGTAAGATTTGACGACTGATTTTTCGTGGCAAGCATGACCAATATATCAGAACTGGTCTGGTTAGTCACTCAATTGAAACCATCATGTGACCAATGTCTTTTAGCAGCATGCTGTGTTGGGGGTGATCAATTAAAAATTAGAAAAAGGGGTGATCAATACATAAGTTACTTTTCTCGCCTTTTGTTGGCCAGTGATCACTAAAAGAAGTCTGAATTTTAAAAGAAAACAAACGTGAATGCTGCTGGACACAAACTAGGGATCAATTTAGCATAAAGTTACATTGCAAATTGAACCCCCCACTAAAAACCCATTTAGGGTAGGAATTTTCAAAAAACAAAAAAAGCTTTTTTTCTAGACATAAGTAAATGTTGATACATACATACATGACCAGTCAGCCAGCCAGACCAACTTGAAAACTGAAGAAACCTGTGTTGACAGTTTTGTTTTGTTGACGGTTTCTAATACCTCCTTTTGAATATTAAATATGAAGGCAAATTAGCCGACTCTCTTCATCTTCCCTACCCCCCTAAAGTATTACCTAATTTTCCTACTCCCTTAGTGATCAGTACATTTGTCAGCTTGTAAAATCTGCAATACTTTGTTAGTATGGGTATCTATCTATCTTTCTCAGTCTGTTCCTATCCATCTATCTGCATGTCATTTCATTTTGATGGTCCACACAATCTTCACTTGACTCTGTATCATAAGGGTAGAGTTGTACACCAAAGAAATAAACAACATAACTTTTTTTTTATAGATACCAGAAATAAAATAAGAGGAAAAAAACATCATTTTGTGAGCAATAATTAACAAACTGCAAAAAGTGCCACATTAGGAAGGAATGAAGAACAGGCATAGCACCTTATACACTTATGCAGCTGAACCACTTTAATATGACATGCAGAAGCAATAGTGCAGCTCTTTGCAGTTGCAGGAATGGTAGCAATAGAGAATGTGTGAGAAAAGTCGAGGTAGCAACTAGTTAAACAAGAATGATAACTGTGAAAAGCATTGGAAGAAAAACTAAGGCAATATTAAGGCCTTATTACAGGAATAGAACAAACTGTGTAGTAACAATGGGGAAATTAAGAAATATGTAATATTACACACTACAATTACAATGGTATAGTAATTAGTACTTCTGCTAAAATAGTAGTATATTATGTTAAGTGTACTTGGATCAATCAAACAGCTAATAATATATGGCAGTAATCTTTACTCTGTGTGCGTGTGTGTTTTGATGTATGTGGTACATTCAGGTGTTGGTTTTTTTATACAAAAGCAATAAAAAAAAACCAATCTTTATTTTTTTAATACATTTTATTTATAATTTTTCCAGAGCTCTCATATGTTTCTTGGTGTTGTGTGAAAGTTTGTAGATACCTTGTAAAAATATTTTAGATTATTATCACGAAAGGTCAATCTGATTGTTTTCTTGGTGTATTTTGGAAGAGCAGATTGTTTAATTACAAGATTGACCAAATCACTGTATGAGCTAAGAAATGTTTTAGTGAGTTATGCATTTAAGAGCACCGTTTATTCTCTGCCGTACAAGACACTCAATTACCTTGCCCCTGGTCTCTATCTAAAATAATTTTATCATTTTCAAGGTTTCATTTCATTTATATGTATAGTGCAGGTTGGCTCACACACAGAAGGTCCTGGGTGCGATTTCCGGTATGAGCGAAGAGTGTGGAAAACTCTTCATTAGGAAAAATTTCCCTGTGCACTCAGCAGCTAATTGAGTACACTATAAGCTGTGTGATTAGGGTGGAGGTATCCCTTCCATGGACTTCCATCCTGCCAAGGAGGTGGTCATAACAACTTGTAAGAATAAAGTCCTGGTCTCAACCAGACTTGAAACTTGCAAGGATCACTAAGCTGACGCATGCAACAGAAACCGGGTCTTCATCACAGATGACTCCATTGGGAGTTGTCTCTTAAGAGACAGACGCTTTACTTATCGGTTAGCATATAGTGTTTGGTAGATATGCTATCAACAATACAGTATGATTGATCAACTTGAAATTGTAGAAGTTTTGAAGCAGTCATGTATGGATAACAGGACAAGAAACAATGTTAACTACAAATTATTGTGCCTGTAACAATGCTTAAATAATAGGATTGCAAACTGAAAGGATAAAAGCTTCTGGTTAGGGATTTTGACTATAAATTCATTGAAAAAAAAAGAAGAAATATCTGTTGTTAAAAATAGGGCAAAAGATCCTTTCTCTCTAACAAAAATTACCATATGAATTATTTGCTTCATCAGTACTCTAAGATA
Source organism: Architeuthis dux (assembly GCA_006491835.1). Lineage (NCBI taxonomy): Eukaryota > Metazoa > Mollusca > Cephalopoda > Oegopsida > Architeuthidae > Architeuthis > Architeuthis dux. Next base: position 3,216,264 of record VCCN01000403.1, read on the forward strand.
GAGACAGACTTAAAAGGAATAGGAAAACTTTTAAAACATACAAAGTGTATATTTAATCTCATTTACATTGAGTTCAAGAAATAATCTTTATATCATATTAATTTTTAAACGGAGAATATTTTGGACATTTGGTTTTCTCATTTGCCCAGCCAAAATTGTTCAGATAAGTTATTGTGGGTTCATTTATACGGAGATGGGTTCTTAAAAGAGTGTTGCATAATAAGGTGATCATGCTATCAGTAATGAGATCCTGGTCATCAGTTGCTGCTCTTGCATTAGTATTTGTAATTACCTTTTTACCCTCCTAATCACATTGTTTTTAGTTTTGCTTTTTGTTATCTGTCTACTCTCTTACATAGCGTTTGTTTAATGTTGCAATTACTTTTACAAGAGAAAATGACTTAATATTCATTTTTTTACACTTTTTCATCTCTTCATTTAAAGCTTTTCTTCCTCTTCAATTACAATATCTAAAACAGAATGACTTTGTGTAATTGTAGGAAAGACTTTATTTTATTAACCTAATAAGATATAGTTGTGCCTTACATCTACCCAGTTATAAACCTGGGATCAAGTAGCTATCAGGCACCCTGAAAATTGTTTGAATCGAAACAGACACATTTTGACGTTTCTGTGACACCCCTGTATTGAGGCAAAATGTGTCTGTTCCGATTCAAGCAATTTTCAGGGTGCCTGTTAGCTACTTGATCCTAAATTTGTTATAAAGATGACCCATTCCAGAGAATGTCCAGTCCACACTGTTTTATTGTAAAGTCATTATGTGATTTTTTTCATGATTTGACCACCAGTCTTTCATTTAGTGCATGATGTTTTAATCTGTACACTTTTGAAAATAGTAAAAATGTCACACGAAGGAGCTTATATAACACTAATCAAATTGAATTTCTTTATGGTAAGCATCTAGGTCTTTGGCAAACCTCTATGAACACTGCCACCAGTCCATTCATGTATCGAATAATTCAAAGAACTATAAATTATAGTAGAAAGGTTTTGTACTGAAAGCTTTGAGGTCTGAGATTGAAAAGGTTTGTTACCAATTTGATTTTAAACCAGTTGACAAATCACATTCTACCAGCAGCCTGGACTGGACTTGTACTGGAGAAATCCATGACATGACAAGAAATTGTTATGGCCACATCTACTAATAATGATGATACTACTACTACTACTACAACTACTTATAATATCATTATTATCATCTTCTAATCAGTTTTAACATCTTAATCAATATCATAAAATTTATCCTTAAATTTTCATTTTAAATTCAATACTCATCTTAGTTTTTTAGTTAAAAAAACATCCCCAGCTGAATTCCAGCTCCCTAGAACTTCTGCCTAGGATCAGAGTGTGGTATATGTGCGCTCATTGAAAAGTGTTACACACACAAAAAGATATATATATGTATACTTGCATAGTACCTGTAAAAAATGTTGGGATTATTTACATATGGATTGGCACTTCTGTCTAGGATCAGAGTATCTGTGCATTCTGCCTAGGATTAAAGTGTAGTGCCTGTGCACTCTAGGAGAACTTACGGACAGAGGAGCAATGAAACAAACAGAAAAAGTCATTCTGTTCATTATATGGATAAATTTTCACAACGAGCACCGCAATCATCACCATTATTAACTAACTCTGGGTTCTAGGCGAATTTGACTACAACACTTTGTCTACAACAATTCATCTACATTATTGTAGATTATTGTAGATAAATTGTATCTGTAGATAAATCATTGCAGATGAATTGTAATTGTAGATAAATTGTTGTAGATAAATTCACCGGTCACCCTTTTTAAGCACTAGTACTAAG
>VCCN01000403.1:3274505-3287097 GCA_006491835.1 Architeuthis dux
GGGGGGGGGTCTATTTACAATGTATCTATACTGCTGAACTGGATCCTTTCTTTCTGTCTGTCTATCTATGAAAATTTATGTTACAAATACGTAAGGAAGTAGAGGTTGACCCTGCAGCAGCCAGGCTTGTCTATGTGTGTGTTATGCACATTGAAAACAAAAATCAGTAAAGCATATGCACACCTCAAAAATTGAAGAGAATGAATTGAAAAAAAAAATCAATGTTTCAATTTTTAGCCCCTAAGAATATTTTTTTTAAGACCTATTTTTTTCAGATTGGCATGCGATTACTTGCATAAGAGCAAGCTAGAAAATTACCATACTTTTTTAAATATCTTCAATTGGCGTATCTTCTGGCTGGGCTGAGGAGTCAGTCATGGTGTCATAAGCAATTATTGGGTTACTGGAGTCAAAAAGAGTTGGAGTTGGCACATACTGAATCCGAGGAATTGGAGTCAGTAGGTGGCACCATAAATTGAGGCGTCTGAGTCAGTCAAAGGGTTTTTTCATATCAACTCCACAACACTGAATGCTATACACAATCATACTTAACAGGGAAGAAAGTGTTGTAAAAATATGAATTATCACAAAATATAGTATTCAAATTCTAACCTTTACCTAAACTCGAACGTCAGCAACTGTCTATGAAGAGTGGTGCAGCATAATCTTATTAGGGAATAAAACATATGTTAGGAAAATGTCTTCTCGAAACACACTTCTTTATTTTTGCAAATATCAACGCATATGCAGACCCTTGGTAGGTTGGCGCTATATAATCTTCCTACTCCTGTCTTACTCCAATTTAACTTTGTGGTATTCTACACTGGTCTTAGTAAATATTAGGTGTTTATTAATATTATAACGTGATAACATCGCCAACAGTGAAGAAGGGGAACGTTTATGGCCAAAAACTCGCAAAAATGGTTAAATGCACAATTAATAATGATTCGGAATACACTATTTTCACAATAATTTATTAAAAGTACTACTGCAATGAAGTCAAACTGGCTCAAAATTTAAATATGGCCAAACCAAAAAAATGCTTTTTAAAAAGGCCAGATTTGTCAAATTTGGCCATACATTTTTTTCCTAATTTTTAAAAATAAAATAACAGCTTGAGTTGAGTTGAGACCTTAAAAAAAATTAAAACTAGAATACTTGATTTATTAAATATAAATTAACTAATAAAAAAGCTTTGTGCCCCTAGTACTGGTCCATACATAAATAACCCTGTCATTCTTGACGGGTATATGCTAATAATAAAAATTAAAAAAATACAGGAGACAATAACAGTAATATATTTATTGTAGGAAACACATAAATAATTATCAATTATATTGGAAGTTTTTGAGGCACCATGGAAGGAGCTTTAACTTTATTTTCACTTTTTCTAGCTTTGTTTTCTACTATGATTATAGGCTTATTCAGTTATTGGGGTAGAGTTTTGAATCTTTTGCTCTTCAAACCTCTCCACCTGAAACAGATGCGTAAACATGCATGTTACCTAATGTAAATTAGACAATGATTGGAGACCACACTAAAACAACAATATAACGGAAAAGTAAAGTATATTTGTCATAGAGAATTCACAAATAATAAAACCATTAGTCTTTTCATTTTTTACATTGTAGAATAAAAAAAGCATTAAAGTTGTGGTTTGGAATTTTGTTCTATGTTTTTGTGGTACAGGCCATCCTATATAGAAATCAGTGCCTAAATTTACTATAAAACAATCTGCACAATATTTTGTAAAATCATGTAATTAATATCATAGATATTTACAATAATCATTATAATTTTGGTACTGACTGTTTTATCTGGTTACTACTTCCCATTGCTTTCTCATTATATTAAAAATCTCCCTTTTGGAGTCTGGTGACAAGCATCAAAGATTCTCAGGAATTATTTAAACCAGTATCCTTATCTTTGTTGTTCTTTATACCGTGAAACGTTAATCTAATAATTAATAGTTTATAACCTGTTGAAGGATACTTATGATCCTTCACTGCTTCCTTAACTTGCATGTGCATTTCAGCAATTACATTTGGGCAATTTTATAGCAGAAGTTTATTGGCTTCTCTAAGGTGAGCCTTTCCTTATACTCATGGAAAGAACACCTCAGGTGTTGGTGCCTTCGTGCTAATACTTTACCATTAAACTATACTGTCTATTATCAGCTGTAAGTAGAAGTTTTTATATGTTTTAAATATTGTTTATAAAGAGAGCCTGTCAAATTTAACCTATTTATAGTCTTTGTTTCAATTTCGAAGCCATTATTGTTTGAAGATTTAAAAGGGCAAAAAGCTTGATATAAACTAATTTGACCCTATCTGACAATGCTGCTACTGTAGTTACAGTACTCAAGAGGTTATTTTGTCATATTTTTCAATATCTCCAAAACATTGGGTATGTTTAAATTGGGTAATTTAGATTTTCATTAAAATGACTATTATTATAATCATGATTTGGTTTTATATCCTTGTCTATCCTCCATTTTATCATTTATGCTTTTAAAATATCATTCACCTATTGTTTTATCTGATGTGCTTTAAAAGGTCAAATTTGTTGATTATTCTTTAATGAAAAATCTATTAAAGTACAAATAACTTTTTAATATATTGTGATTAATGTTTTGACATAAGATGCTTGGTAGTAAAAGCTTATAGAATTAATGAGTGGATAACCTATGAAACATGAACTTTTTGTGGATAAGTTAGGAATAATTGAGAGTAAACTGTATTTAGAACAGGCAAACAAAGAATGAATCCTCTAAGGAGAATGAATGTACAATTTATTTGGTCTAACTGCTAATGTAATCTTTGCTTATGCTAAGTTTTTATGATATATTTTATGATATTATTGTTATTTTTAATTTCTACAGTCTTGGATAATTCAATCTCATTTATGTTGTTAAGTGCACTCAGGCATTATGCAACTGAGAATGAGATCTTTTGTACAAGATAAAAATGGCTTTTATTCATGGTGAATGGGTTTCCTGTTAATCATTTGCAGTAGATCATGGCTACAGATGTCAAGCAATAATGAGTGGTCTACTTTATAGCATTGTCATTATCATTTGTATTATTGACACTGGCCACCACATATGGTGGCATATCATTTTGCCAGTTTCACTTATCTGTGGACTCTTAGTTGATAGATTTACAACTTTTTGCCATTTGTGGTATTACAGATGATCAGTCAATGTGACATTTTGACCTGCATGACTTTTAATACAGCTGGAGTGACCATGGTGATGGTGTACAAGACACATATTTATACCACTGTCTCAGGCATTTGGAAGAATCCTTTAAAAAATGTCCATCCAGAATGTTTCAAGGTATTGCTTATTGGATGGAATTGTCTACTGCAGTGTTTATTTGTTTATCCAATATTTATATATTTATATAAATGTATGTGCTCTGGTTTTGGCAAGAATATATTTCAATGTTTAATCTGAAGGTTTCTAAGATATGATAAACATATCTTGTTTGCTATTGAAATATTAATTGCTAAATAGGATTTAATATTCATAACTTGTGTAGATGTCAGTGTTCTAAAGAAACTGACTTGTACTATATAAAACTGCAAGAATTTAAAAAGAATTTCTGTTTGCTATTGTTTTTTACTCAGCAGTACCGGAAAAAGAGTCCCTCTCTTTACATATGGATAGTACACCTGAAGAAGGCTGTAAAAAGTATCAGCTGGGACATTGTGAGAACACTAAAAATAACAAGAATAAATAGTTTAATTGTCCCAGAAACTCTTTGAATGTTAATGATTCTTCTCAAAAGTATAGACAATAAACAGACTCTTTGAACATATGGCCTTGGTTGCAATAAAACACTCACCATTTTGCAAAGTAAATGTTGTCATATTTGTAACGTCATCTGGTACTAGTGCCTTTGTTAGCTTGTCGTTCTTTCTGTTTTAGCTGTGTGTAGTTTGAAATGTGTTTGGTTCCACTGTATTTAGCGTGTTAAGAAAAGAATCTGAGATGAAACAAACACATGTTGACAGGGCGATTTTTGCCTGACCAGAGAGACCTTCCCAGCCTCCACTTCCGGGCTCCCATTTTCGTGATCGGAAACCGGGGCTCGTAAAACGGGGACTGTTGGGTAAATTGTTGGCGTGTTATTCATTTAAAAAAACGTACATATAGAAGCATAGATACATACATATAAACATTACAACATTTGACGAGCATGTTAATCAAGTTTATCATAGGCTCCCTTAGAGCAAGGGCATTATTTTGTACCTTTCAATCATGTAAATATTTGGTTTTACATTTCATAATATACAAAAAGGTCTAAATAATGACTCTACTAAGTTTAACAAAAGTATGGAATTCCTGACATTGAGCCAGTGGCGTAGCAAGGGTCCTCAGTGCCTGGGGGCAAAGATAATTTTGGCGCCCACACCCCTAAAATGTTTTGATTATTTAGTTGCGCCACTGCATTGAGCACATAAACAGAAAATAGAGCTTATATTCTATTTTATTGTTTTGCAACCATCTTACTTCATCCTTCTTTTAAAAGAACTAACTAGTGGTCGTAAACCAAATAACAAGCAAAAAGGTGCACTGTTCACCTTTATTGTTCAAATCAGTGGAGTAAGATAAACGAATAGACAAACCACTTTGGCATGAAATGCAGATAATTATGGTAAATCACAAAGTAAATCTATCAAGTTGTATTTGTTGACTGCCTGTCAAGTAATCTCTCTAAGAGCAGGAACCTTAACCTCATCACAAAAGCTTTTCTAGCAATGAGATCTTGGTTTAGTCACTGTTAGTGTTACTGACTTCAAATCTCAACATGTTTTCCATGATAAATGAGATGTTGCAACCTTTTGCATCATGTTAGTGCCCATACAGGCAATGGCAGCAATGTCTGTGGCAACTGACAGCAGTTAAAATGTTTTTTGGTCAGCACAGACAAAGACCTTGTTTATCAGAAGCTGCTGCTGCTGTTGTTTTTTAGTCGAACAAAATGAAGGCAAAGGGGAGTTATATATCAGGAATTCTGTCCTTTAAATATCAGTAATAGAAGCTTAGAACTCAGTTACAAAAGATGTTGAGATGTATAGACATGGAAGCAGAAAATTAATTTTTCCATCTTTTTAATTATTTACAGCTTATTTTTTTTTCTCTCTTTAAACACCTTTTTGTATTCTGATTCACTATTTGTTTTCTACTTTATGTTCTTTGCAAATACCTCTCACTTTTTTCATTCGCTTGCACATTCAAATCTCTCTTTAGTTCTCTGCTTCACTGAAAATTCTTCCAGTTCTAACTACTAAAATACTACCTTTCTTACCAGTTTACTTAAAAGGTCATTGTATATACAACTCCATCACAGCAAAAATCTGTTCTTTCTTTTGCTTTCTATGTAGTTAAATTTGTCATCTCAAACTATTCATCCTTTATTCAATGATTTATTTTTTATTTTTCTATCAATTATGAATGATGATAATGATTCCTATTTCTACATTTATCTGTTTTGTTGGAGTCATGAGTTTAAATCCTGGGCTATGCAGAAAGCTGTTCAAATTCCTGGAAAGCACACCAGATGTGATAAAAGGACAGGTCACCTGTATGGATGAAATTAAAGGTTCCATTCAGAACTTCTTATTCCTGAGAAAGATTGAAGAGTACATCAGCTGAAATATGATAAAACAACAAAGATGGAGATGTCAATAAAAAAAAAAAATCATTGAACAATAACAATATATCATCTCAGAAGTTCAGACAAATATTCCCTCTGCCACATTTCTTTATCTACAAACACTTCATTTTTATCATTTGAGTCTTTCTCATCTCCATCATCCAGAAATTCTTCTCTTTTACTCCTAAAAGTTCATTAACAGATATGTTACAAGGTTATAGATTAACAAATCTACATATACATTCTCTTTCTCTGTCTTCCCTATTTACGCTCTCCTTGTTCCCACAGCTATACTTTTTCTCATTCACCTCTGTACTCTCTCTCTCTCTCTCTTTCCTCCCTCTCTTCCTCACCCACATATACTTCTCTCATATCCATACACACTGTCATCCATGTTCTGTTTGTATTCTTTCTCTCCCATGCAAATGCACTCTCACTATCTTCTTAGCTATCTTATTTTTTTTTTCTCTCTTCCGGTTTTATTTCTTTTATCTTGTTCTTCTAATACTTATGTTCGAACCTAACTGGATTTTACCCCGCCCCCACTCCCTACTACTGAATTCATTCCTGTGCCATACACTTAAAAAAAAAAAGACAAGTTAATATACTTTAAAAATATGATGATAGGATTCTTAACTCTTGTCTATCAATACAAAATGCAAGTTAAAAGTATAGAAAATAATACAATTTTCAATATTTTATATATAATTTATTGCATCTCATATATAATTGATTGTATCTCAAGCAGATTAATAAGGCCAACTTATAGAGTCCTACTATGGTTTATTGTACCATGATGCACCTGTGTGGTGCACCGCCAAGATACCATTGTGGAAACTCTGGTACTTGACGAGACTGCAGTCGTTGATTCTTTGGGTCACAGTTGAAAATGGGGAGGTGGGTCATATCGAAAGATAACGAGGCAATGCGAAAAATAGGTGTTTTAGTAATTCAATTTATTTGCAGTTTTTAGAAACTTCCCGATAAAATGTGAAGACACAAAGCAAATTACTATTTTCTACATCCACCCCTTGCACCTCCCATTCTATCTCCAGCCCCCTCTCTTCATTGTCCCATGGTCAACTCTTGCTGATTGTATTAGCAAACTGCCTGGTCCTAGACAACCCACAGCTACTGTGTGCGGTTTCCCTCTACTGACTGATTTTCTCCCAAAATCCAAAGGCTTCCCCTTGCTTCTGCTGAGCCAATATCCCCACCCCCTGGTGACCTACCGGGGGGGGGGGGGAACCTTTCTAAGCCCAAAATTCTCTGAGTCACTTTTCTTCTATACTACCATGCCTAAAACGCTCTCTCTATTAACCACCCCACCATTCGGCTACATTATTATTTAGATTGAAAATTCATACTCAAACATTCAGTGTCTGGTATCTTTTCTGAGATTTGATTTTAATGTTTGTTTGGAGACTGTTGCATCTGATAGCTTGTTCCAAGTAGGAGCGGATTTGTCTGAGAAGAAGTGTTTTCCAACCCAGGTGGCTGTTTGAATTTGTAGCTTCTTGCTGTGACCTCTGGTTACACTGCTTAGGGATAGCTGTAGCATGATTTTATCTTGACAGAAGCTGCTCTTAGTTTTGGTCGATGGCGTATAGCCCTGAGGTTATCCTGTAGATTTCCAGTAGATAAGCACAGGTTCTTCTGTGGGATAGCACTTAAATTATTAATAATTATAAATTAATAAATATTAAATGTTATAATTTTCAAGTTAAAGACTGGTTTTAATATTTCTTGAAATATATCTTGAAATTATATCTTTTAGCCAGTCACCAAGCAGTGCAACCAGAGGCCACAGCAAGAAGCTACAAATTCAAATGGCCACTGGGGTCAGAAAGCACTTCTTCTCAGACAGATCTTCTTCTACCTGGAACAAGCTATCAGATGCAACAGTCTTCAAACATAAACATATTTACATACAGTAAAATGCATATAAACATCCAGTAGAATTAAGATTAGAGTTACTCCACCTGCAACTTTTCATTTTGTGAAACACATTTGGGAGCAAATATCTATTTCATGATGTCTTATGAACGAAATGGTTTTGTTTTTATAAAATCATTGCTTTATTTCAATGTCCACAATATTTTAAAAATGATTTATGGGATTCAAATCAACCTTCCAGAATTGGTTATAAGTGAGACATTTTGTTTGTAATTTATAGAATACTGAGTTTTCAATGAAATTAGCAAAATTTTGTCCCCAGATATTGTCATTTTTCTTTTTTTTACAAATATTAGTGCATTAAAAATGTACTTCCAATGTCAAGCAAGATTGTTATAGACAATGTCTATTAAGTTTCACCTATTTATGTAAGCCTACACTTTTCTCTCTCCTCCTCCAACTCTTCACAACCACATGTTCTCTTTATCCTACTTTCTGTACTTTCCTAATTCTTTGCGCTTACATCTCTTCCATGCTTCTTTACCATTTCTCTCTCTATCTTTATACTTAATCTATCTATACACTTATTTTCTCTTCCTCCTTTGATCTTTGGTCTCCTCCTTCTCTTTCTTTCCTTGCTGTGTCTCCTTAGATTTTCTATTATTTCTTCTATTGTTTTTTAACCTTTATATTCTGAATTTTCAAAACATCAGAAACCATTTCAAACAGCTGTCCTTCTCTCCACCCTCTACTTTTGGCACCTGTTTTAGATGCTTTCATTCCCACAATGCTCAGAACCAATTTCTCTTTTCAGCCAGCAAAAGCTTTTAAAACTAATCTTCTCTTACATTCTATCAATTATTTCCATGCAATTTTTCCAAATATTATTCTATCAATTATTTCCATGCAATTTTTTCCAAATATTCTATCAATTATTTCCATGCAATTTTTTCCAAATATTCTATCAATTATTTCCATGCAATTTTTTCCAAATATTATTCTATCTCCATGCAATTTTTTCCAAATATTATTCTATCTCCATGCAATTTTTTCCCTGCTTGGTCTATCTAAAGTCTGTATTGTTTTATCTCCTTACTTTTCTCTTTCCTTTTCTTTGAGTGCCACCTGTTAGATTTAAAATGTATCATGTTTCAACACAGGTGTTGGTCTTCTTCAGGGACTGATTTCATTTTGTTCACAGATTATTTCTCATCAAAATTCCCTGGAAGATATCAGTGAGCACCAAGTTTGCTTAGCATAAATTCAGAAAGATGTTGGAACTTGTTTTTATTAACTTTGAATAGGATCAAAATTCTTTCAGAATTTTGTGAATAAGTAGTAATTAGTAACTCTAAAAACTTGTATAATTTGAAAATTTCAAGCTAGATTCTATATTTTTTTTTTTAATCAAATGTAGAATCTAGACCCCAAATTTTCAGATTACACAGTAATCAAAATTTAACTTAATTTAATCAGAAGGATGAAATATAGAAATCAGACCCCTTTAACTCCATAAAAGAATATTGTGAAGAAATAGTATCACAAAATTTATTAATTAAATTAAATTTTGATTTACAGTGTAACCTGAAAATATGCACTTTTGACTTGAATCAATTTTGGGGTCCGGATTCTACATCTGATCCATTTTTTTCTTCAGTTCTGCTTTGGGATTTCATATTACTTATTATTAGTACTTAAGTAATATTTTGCATATCTTTTCTTTGTGACAGTGATTAGATCTTGCTCTTTTATGGGATAGCTTTTTGTAATTAGCATAGATATTGGTGTACTTGAAGTTTCACTTGAATTTTGTTCCTACACTCACAGCAATAGTAGCAGCTTCATGTATGGGAAAACAAGTTGAGATGGAAGATTTAAATTTTGGATATATTTTAAATGGTGCTTAATGAAATCATTTCATAATCTTTGCTAACATTTTAATATTGTAGAAAAAATGAATGAAATAAAAATTGAATTGAAAAATATATATACACTGCAGCACCTGAGAGCAATGGTTAGCAAGCTAGTCAAGCAGACTATTGGTAGTTTAGTAAGTTTGATCAGTACTGGATGCCCCATTATTGTAGCGTTGTTATACTAAGCTATGCTTAGTAAATATTGTCATGTTATATACAAATGAAATTGCATCCTTAATTACTGGTTTATGGATTTTGTGGAGACTTCTGGAGGTAGGACACTCTGTTTATCTGAACTTAGTATTACTTTTTATCATTTAATTTTTGTCTTCCTTTTCAATATTGTTCCTTGTTAAAAACTAATATTAATATGATTTTTATCAAAGCACACTTTTGTGAATGTGGTATTACCAAATGAGTGACCTTTTCCATAAGAGATATTATTCTCTCAAAGGAAATACTTTCTAATAAATGATTCAGTAGCTTCCGCTTTTACTCTATTCAATGGAATATCTGTTTTTGAGTCCAAATTTTCAATACTACTTTAACTTGGTGGCTCTTTTGTAAAAGTTCGGAAAGTGAATTTGAAAAACATTAAAACTGACATTCCTCCTCTTATCCAAATTGATGATGTTGAAGAGGACACAGCATCAGCAAATTTACAAAAAGGATCTATAGAGCCAAATCAAAGGGAGAAACATTGGAAAATTCTTTTTGGGGGTTGAAAGCCTGTTCTGGAAAACAAACAGTACAGTTCTTGGCACTTTTCATGTGCCAGTGGAGTTTCATTGACAGAAAAAAATCATGTGACTCCTTCTGATGGCCATTTTTGTTGAAAGCATTCATAATAGGTTTGGCTCTCTAGTTTAATATATGCAGAATCTTTTTTACAAACAAGAGTAAAAGTCAGTTTAGATTGATTCAGAGAAGCCATTTTATTCTAAGAATTGAGATGTCATTTTGCTAGAAAATTGTATCTGGATTTTGCCCAGCTATAACTGTTCATAGTAGAATCTTGAAATGTTACACACACACACACACACACACACACACACTCCCCAATGAGTAGGGACATTTTCAAAAAGGGAAAAAATTAAAATCAAGGATCCCGCCACCTGGGGGAGTGAGAAGAATCTTTTCACATATATCTCATCTATTGTGTATATAATTATTGTTATTGTTTTTACAGATCACTGCCAACATGAGGCTTGTGTTTTGAAAACATTTTATCATTTGAATATTTTATTGGATATGCATATAAACTGCCAGATAATAACTATTTATATCCCCTAGTCAAAATTCACTGCCACCACTGACCACTGGCCTTCAATATAGATATAATATCTAATCAACACCCTTAGTGAAAATTAAAGTTCAGTGGGAGTGCCATAAACCCAATGGACTGGGTGGGCGGTGTTCAAGGATTCTTACTGCTATCCTGTATTTATTCAGTAGCAGAGCTGGTACCAGGGTTTCATGCGCCCTAGGCGAGACTTAAAATTTGCGCACGGTTTTCATGCGCCCCAGTTGTATTCAAACGACTACTTTTTAATTTTTTTTTTTCCCTGTTTGGAGTGCACCCTAGGTGACTACCTAAGTTTACCTAATAGATGGGCCAGCCCTGTTCAGTGGTTATGCCTGTTTTTTGTTTTTTTTCTTTTAAAAAAAAAAGCACATATGAGTATGATCCAGAATCACTAATATGAACATTGTAAATTACATTTTTAAAATAAACATGATTGATCACACCTGTTAATATATCATATACAAAGATACCTCTGTTTGCTTTCTTTGTTAATGATCAGTAGTGGAACTCTCCTGTTTTGGGAGTCCCTTTTCTCTGATATTTTACTATGTTTAAATGAGTTAGTGGTTCACATCCTAGCATGTAGACGTGAACAGCAGTGTAAAGAAAAGTGAAAAAGGCCCCAAGAAGTGTATGCGTTTATATTGTGTTATATTTAAGTTGATGGCGGACAAGTGGATCTACAAGAGTCTAACAATCTCCACATCAGTGTTTAAAATACTGAGAACCTCAATAAGTGTAATACAAATCATCTTATTAAAAAGTCTTAACCTGGATTTCATAATACTACATCAGTAGAGCAGATTTTTCAAAAACAATTTCTTTATCGCCTCACTGTTTTTTAATCACTTTAACTTGTAATCTCTTTAGTTATCAACTGATTGTGAAGCATTACAATACATTCTCCAGGATTTTTGCACAATTTAAATCAATTGTAAAGTTTATGCATGCATGCATGTATGTATATATACACAGAAGCTCAGCAGCATCTCATTTAAAAATACACAGCTGTAGGAAACTGGTGTTGTAAATGTGATGTAATTGTTAGCACTATTATTGTTATGTATTCATGCATAAATATAATCAGTGTGTTTTTTCTTTGTTTTTTTTTCTCAGATTTCCCAACAAGCTTGCTGGTTCTACCTTTTTTTTCCTTTTCTATAAATGTTGCTTAGTCTCCATGCTTCTCATCCATATTTAATGCCAATTTCTAGCTATGAACAAAATGGACGAACATTTCAGTGTGAAATCAACATGTGGAAGTTTTTTTTTTTTTTTAAAATCTGTCAAATATCAGCATATTATTCGATTTTAATAAAACTTTCGATACTTATTTATTAAAGGGCAAATTTTAAAAAAAATATTTTCCATTCTAAATTTCAAAGAACAATTTTTTTTTCATACGATTCCTACCCCACCTTTTATTAGTTTGATGATTTATCTATTTTATATAATCATGCTTTCGTTGATTTTTACACATTTTACAGATATATCCCTGGAGATTCTAATTATGTTTACCTTTTTTAGAATAATATCCAGGAACTGCTGGAACGGAACTTAAGTAAAATAATTTTCTTTTCAGAAATATTTTAGTTTTATTCAATTAATTATCATTATTAAAAATATCATTATTTAAAAAAATATTTTTCATCATTTTTATGAACAAACACTCAATTTCTCTTTCTTGAGCAGTTTTGAGTGATTTAAAAAGAAATAGAAATTGATCACCATAGTTTAGAATGTGGAGATTATGGTGTTGTTAATCACTACTACCCACAACACTGGTTTGTTGCTGGGTGTAGGTTATTCAT
>VCCN01000403.1:3287403-3300734 GCA_006491835.1 Architeuthis dux
GATTCATAATTTCCCTTGGAATGCTAGTTTGTTTTTTTTTTTTTTCATGGCGTCCACTTCATTTCTATAAGACACTTTTCAGTCGGTCCCTAATATGTTAAATTTTTAAGCCGTATCTTGTTGGATGGATAAGAAACTTGGTCCAGTCCTTTGGGTGAACCATCCTCATCTTCCTCTTCTTACCATGAATGTTGAAATTATGGTTCTTTTTTCTTTAGTTTAGGGAGAGCTGATAAGGTGTATGTGATGTCATATCAAGACTAGTGAGAACAGCAATTTTTGTAGCTCGGTTCACACATAAGTCAAGGTTGTATTGAAAAAGAATAATACTGAAAAGCCATGGTCGATTAAACACAAAATTATTAAAGTATGATCATCACAAATGTTTTAAGAGTGATTTTCATATTATCTATTTCTCTGTGTTCATGTATATGTGTGCATATGTATGGTTTTACTTGTGTAGATATACATGTATAAACCTTGCTTGATGACTGAGGGAGTCAGGTATTTTCCACCTGTGGTCTATATCTGTGTTTATACATATACATATATATGTTATGTGGGTGTAAGGGAATCCGAGAGAATGGTAGATGTGATTAAACAATATGGAAAAGAAAGATTGAGAAAAGCGTGTTACATCTCAAACATATTTATTATCATGAAGATAAACCGTTATGCATTTCGTTTCTGAGAGCGACAGAGAAATTTGAACACTGTAGAGAAGTGCAACTATCCATACCGGATAGTAGAAATGAAATGAAAGGTGTTTTCTATGACCCACTTAATCTAAACACCCACACCACACCAGCTCAGGGACCCATAAGGAACTTTCAACCAAATAAACCAGGTCACTTAGGCATAGAAAACACCTTTCATTTCTACTATCCGGCATGGATAGTTGCACTTCTCTGATATATTATTATATTACTGATATTTCAGCTCTGCATATTTTGTGTTTCTGATAGCCAGTTTCTAATAGGAAGAAATTGATTTAAATCTATGACTGTATGAAATGTTGTATCCCAGGTGAATAGAGCAGGTTGGCTCAGATTTACTGTTCAGTGAAGATAAATAATTGTTCTCAATTACCTTTTGATTACAGTCTAATACCATTAAAAATACTTAATTTAACTCTGATAATCAAATAAAATATCTTCTGACAGGTCAGAACCTCTGCTGCAAAAAAGTATCTCCGACAACAATGGCAATGCATGTGGTCATTGATTATTAAATGAAACCTTGCAATTCACAGTTTAGTGCTCTACCATTGAACTAAGACTCTTCATTGGTAATTAACTAGAATGGAAAGTGGGGCTAATTGTTATTATTTATGCTTTCAGAAAGAATATAAAGGGAAGAGTGGACAAAATTTATGCATTACCCAAGCTTGATTGCCTCTACTGGACATTGTCCAAATGGAGAAAAAAACATGTTTTTTCCATAACCTACAAATGGATAAACTTATTTTTGTGCTTTGGTCAATCAATCATTTTGCCATTTACCTGGTCAGTGTATAAGGTGCTCAGTTTTTCTATTAGAAAAACTTGGCTGCAATCATCGAATCAATTACAGCCATTCCTCAGTATCCACTTTGCAGGGGGCAATTACACAATGGTGGATTCTTGCCTGTTAGAAACCATCAACCAAAACTGTCAACATAGGTTTCTTCAGTTTTTAAGTTGGTCCGGATATCTATGTATCAGGTGTACAGGCTGCACCAATGGAGCTAGAGGGCTGAAAATTTAAACATTTACTCCTTATGTCTAAATAGGTGGGAGTTTTGTTGGGGGGGCAATTTGCAATGTAAGCTTATGCTAAATTGGTCCCTTAGTTTGTGTTTGGCAGCATTCAGACTTTAGTGATCACTGCCCAACAAAAGGTAAGAAGTAACTTATTCATTGATCACCCCTTTTTCCAATTTTTTAATTGATCGGTCCCAACATGGCATGCTGCCAAAAAACATTGGTGATGTGATGTTTCTATCGTGACTAACCGGAGCTGTCTTGTTTTTGATGGCTTTTATCAAATACCAGCAGCATTAAGATTCAGACAAATGGAAAATCATTGCTGCTCATATATTCCAGTTGACTTTGCTATTTTCAAATGTAGAATTCACCTGTTATCTGTCTGGATAAGGAGTTTGAGTATTAGAAAAATGTTTGCATATTTTTAAGTGATTTTAAAAAATAATCTATAGTAAATGTAAGCACTGTAGTGGGGCTGAAAATTTGTAGCCAATTGTGCATTTTGTGATAAAAGCATAAAATTTGGTACACTTATAACCAAAGGCATTCCCAAAAGTCACCAATTGCAGCCATTTCAAAATGGCTGCCAGTGACAATCTGATTTCATATCAATTTTCCTATCAGCAATCAGGACTGCTAAAGCCTGTAAAGTAAAATGTGGGAGATATCATTTGTCCATATGAAATATGCGAGTAAATCAGCTGGGTGTCTGGGGGTGCTGTGAGAATTCCCCCCCCCCCCACTGGTTGTTTTGATTTTTGGCATTTGTAAATATTTTGGAAATAGCATTTTCAGCACTAAATTTTGATACAAAACATACACAATACGAATCATTGCATTTTTAAAAAAAATATCAGAACCTCTCCGCTCTCACTTGATAAGATAATTCTTTTTAACACAACACAAATCGAGAGAGAAGAACTTTGTTATTCAATACTTTTGTTCAATATAAATGCCAAGTATACAATATTTCCTTGATTAAGTACCTAACCATTACACGTTTTTATCTATATAAGCAATTTAATTTTTCAGTTCTTTGAATATTAATTTTTCAAAATTGGCCCGAGCCTACCTCAAATGAAATGCGGGAGAAAACAGGTTTCAACAAATATCAGACAAGTTTACACAACTTTATTGCAATTACAATTTTCATACAAGTCATGGCGGCCATCTTGGATTTTCAATGATTTGCATGTATTATACAAATGGCAATTTCCTCAAACTATGTATGGTAAATATGTTCATCTAATTATGTCCTCAATATCATATTATATCCATAGCTGATAGGAAAATTGATCTGAAAACAGCTGTCTTCTTCAGGGCTTTTGACCTTGTCGCGTAACTGCTTTGAGCGGATCAGCTAGTTTTCTTCAGACATGAACTGACCTCTCATCACCACATACGTCTTGTATCGGATATCCTCATGCACCATAGTTCTGATAGTGCCCTCTGACACCTGGAGATGGCCCTCATTGACTTTCTGGGGTCATCATTGATAATGTTCTGGACCTGTTTTACAAACTCTGGTGTCCTGATAGTTTCAGAACGTTGAGAATGTCTTTTCCATTTAGCTACAGGTGAAACATCCCCGCTGGAGGCTTCCAACTCCTTCCCAACTTTATGAACAAATGATCTGGCAACATTCAAAAAGTTTACAATAACAATAACAGTGGGTCTTTTCATTTCTTGAGTTAAATTATAATCTGCCATGATGTATCTGAAGAAATAAAGGCATATAAATTAGTTTGAAGGAAGCAATAGCTTGGTAATGATATGTCCTCAAATACCATATGCATTTTTTATATATATATATATATATATATATTGAATTATGTTCATTTGAAAATCTTGATTGTGATAGCAACCATACTGTTTATGAACAAAAAGGAAATTATATATAAATAAAATAATCTCCTGACAAAAATATCTTATTGATTTGGTGATGTGACAACACTTTTTCAAGCAGTGATAAATGCTAATAAAGAACTGGTTCTACTTAAAACAAAATGATTGTGTTGCACTGGACTGATTGAAAGCAAAGTTGTAATTTATGTGCTTACAAAAGCATGCCTAGTGTATTAGAGATTTTATTCATGGACATTCATATATTCATTGATGATTTCATGAACCATAATAGTAATGTGTATGCTTTATACAACTCTAATTGATTTTGACATATGAACTAGAATTCATTATGAACTCAATGATTATGAAAAAAAAAACAATTGCAGGAACATCAGGATTATGTATGAGGTAATTGGATAATATAATTGAGTTTGTATATCATTATTTGCAGGATTACCTGGCATTACCTTGATAAAAATAACCTTCACCATTTTAGAAACCTTTGCCAGGTAACTTCATTTTGCCAAATATGTCTGTAATGTATCAGCTAAAGATAAAACATCAGGAACAAATAGAAAGAAACATGTTTTTGTTTTTTTTTTCCCTTTTTCAGTGAAAAAATCTTTCATAACATTTAGGCTAAGATCAAAGTGTGATATTTATTCATTTTAATACAATAAAGAATCTATAGAGCCACTTTCAGTCCTGATTTCAAGATTCTGAAATGTTAACCCATGAGAACCCACTGTGACACTGGTGTCACATACAATTTAATTGATCTGCACAGTCCCTTCCTTATACAATACTTTTGATACATTTTGTGAACACTAATTTAAATGTAAACCTAAAAAATGTCTAATTAATTAAACTATTAATAAAATATAATTTGAAACAATTTTCTACAATAGCATGTTGAGATCAGGTCCAGTATGAGACAGTTGTATTTATTTTTATTCAGTTTGCAAATTTTTGAAAAATAATTTGTTGTTAAATCTAAGCAGCAAAGTTATAAATTCAATATAAAAAGGCAAATCAGTGTTACTAAGCAAAAGAAATCTGTCAAGCTAATGTAATGTAATGACATTTTCCCTAAATGCCCAATGTGACATATATCTCACATTACAGATCTCGGACATCAAGAGTCCGATTTTAAAAAAAAACTTCATCAATGTGTTCCATGTGGTCCCATTTGGTCTGTTTTATATCCCACATAATTTTCCTTCAAGTAGAAATGGGTTTGGGTTCTTATGGGATGATTTCTGGTATTCAGTAATGCAATCTTTTCAAAAATGAAACAATCTTCCCAGTGAACCATTACTATAAACATTTTATTTAATATTTAATTTTATTATACTAATTTATGAAAATATATATTACTATTAGACAGCATATAAGACCTCCACCCCCCCTTTTTTTTCCCCAAAGAATGGCTCAAAAGGTAAGTTGTCCAGTCCCTATTGGTCAGAATTAGTGGAGGAGTTAAAAAAAAATGTGATAAATGAGCAGAATTCAGGGAAAAGCCTTTTTTTTTTTCTTAATATTCCCTGCTGAAATTAAGGGGTGGCTCTTATATGTCATCAAATATAGTAACTTTAAAGATTGTGGGTTATGAAAATCAATTGAATCCTTTCTTTGGGATCATATTTGTGCATGGTAAATTTTGCAGCAAACCAGTTATTATCTTTAGATATATCTTGGTTTAACAGACAGAGAAAAGACAAAAATATAATCTCTTTGGTAGAGGTGAAAATATCATTACTAAGTGTGATGACTTGGGCTTCGAAGGTAGTCATGAAGTCGAACAATATATATGAAAGAGAACCAACCTTTTTTCTATGTAGAAATACAAGGTGATCAGTCAAGTTCTTCAGTTCTTTTTAAGTATTAGTATTAGTTAGTGGCATTTAGTACTGGTTAGTAATTAAGATAGAAAGGAAAAATAGAATATAGTGTTGTTAGCATTTAGCAGATTCTGTTGATCTTCAGATATGCTGATTTAGGAGATGCTGAAATAGCTGTGACTAGCTTCGTTCACAGGTTGATTCTGACTGATGAGTATTGCCTAAAAGCCTGGTGAATTAGGGACGCTGTGGTTGACCCCAAGGTCAACTGTCTAGACAAACAGGAAGTGCTTCTAAAAATAGCACCCGCCAACTCCTGTTGTCCAGAGGGTTATGAGACTAAGTATATTTTATGAATTATGAGCTTTCATTTATTTTTTAGATGGACAAAAATAAAATATATAATCTTAAGATACAACTAAATTTTAATTTAGTACAGGTTGGTACTGTATAGCCAAGTCTCTTAATCCTGTAAGGATTCCAGTACACTTGTATAAAGAGAAATCTCCCCTTAATCTCTCTCTCTCTCTCTCTCTCTTTGTATCTAACAAATGGGTGTGTCATGCATCCAAAGTATTAGATGTATATAAGAGCAGTTGACAAGCATAAAGCATTTGTATGGGAAACACTGATGACAGGTGGTGAACAAAGTTTGAAACGTAATGACCTATGACAACAGCTGTTAGACTCTTGTAGATCTACTTGTTGGCTGTCAACTTCGATATAACACAATATAAATGCATACACTCCGGGGTCTTTTATTCACTTTTATTTACAGACATCTATATGCTAGGTCGCTGAACCGCTAACTGATTTGAACACAGTAAAATATCAGAGAAAAGGGACTTTCAAAAGGGGAGAGTTCCACTACTGATCATTAACAAAGAAACCTAACAGAATCATCTTTCTTTGTATATGATATATTGACAACAGCTACACACCTCCCCATCCTCTAATTTTCATTATTTTCTATGCTTATAGTTATTGATTACTTTTGTCATATATTTCTGTGTATGGTTGGATTACACATCTAAGTTTTTGTTTTGTTTTATTAAGTTCAAAGTTAGGACATATTAATCAAAAGTTTTTGAATTTACAACCATAGTATAAGTTTATGAACAATATTGGATCAAGTTTACATCAGGCACCCTGAAAATTGTTGAATCAAAAAGAGACACATTTTGTCTCAACACCGGAAATATTTGAAGTTACTTACATTTTATAATAAAATAGGGTTTTTGGGTTTTTTAAAAAAAATATTTTTTTAAACTAACAAATTTTCGAAGTTACTAAGATATATTCTGGTAAAATAAAAAGTATTTTTTGTGCTTTCAATCCAACTATTCTTTGTAAAATTAGGTTTGGGCTTTTATAGCGATTTATTAGAGTTTAAATTTGACAGTCTTTCAGTAACTGTCATCTTAGTATAACAGAAAAAGAAGGTTGGATTGAAAGCACAAAAAATACTTTTTATTTTTCTGGGAGAAAGTGTCGTAACTTCGAAAATTTGTTAGTTTAAAAAGAAAACAACCTATTTTTTATTGAAGGTAAGTAACTTCGAACAAAGCCGGTGTTGAGTCAAATGTGTCCCTTTCCGATTCGACAATTTTAAGGGTGCCTGCTGTAAACTTGATCCTATTTTTCACTCAATGTTAAATGCTTCCAAGATATGAGACTATTGTAAGCATCTGAATAGTTGGAAAAATACTGATTGTTTCAATGGGATTATACATTTAATGTTTCCCATGTACAGACTTAGCATATAACCATACTCAATATGGTGGGTTTATCTGAAATCCTTGAAGATAAATGTTATCTGAATTTCTGAGATTAATTATTGTTATTATCTCTGGAACACACTAAAGAGAATTTAACAATTTAATAATATGAAGAAATCATAACAGAAAATTTGCAGTTTTCACGAAAAATACAATACTTTTAGAGAAAAAATAAAGACCTGTCATTGTTCCAAATTACTGTATTTCCAGTGAGTGTGGATGATGAGTCATGGGGAATAAGTAGTATTTAAGTAAGAGATACAACTCTTAGTTTGGCAAAGTTTAACTTTTAGGCTGTCACAACGGATCTTTTAATTACGACTGATTTTCAGAAATCACTATTTCTTTTGAAAAGAAGCTAACATTTCTTTTTTAATACTTATATATAAGTATATAAATATATATGTAAATCTGGTACAAAGTGTTTCTTTATAAAGTTAAGATAGAATCTTATTAACCTACATTGAAAATTCTCTCATTTCTCGAGTCTGGGCAAATACTGAGAGGGTCACATTCCTTTTTAGTAATTTGTTTGTTAAATCATTTTCACTAGAATCATTTTTAATGTAAGAAAATATATATCCATATCAAAGAATATCATTTGCATACAGTCTGTGTGTATTAAAAGTCCTCTTGAATTTTGTAACCTTAGTTTTGCTTCACATAATCCACTAGTTTTGTACTTAGATGTCCCTTTTGATATTTAAAATATAAAAGAAGTCCGGTGATTTGGTCTTTTCTTGCCAAAAACCAAACCTTGCACTCTTGACCTTTTCTCTGAAGAACTCTTTAGTTCTGCTTCTGTTGAATATAGCTGTTTTTCTTTCTTTTTTTTTCTTTTTTTTTTTTTTTAGTAAAAAGTAGACATAAAAATAAGTCATTCTCAGGAATTTTGTCATGAGTTTCTTAACACTGTGAAAGTTGTGACATCAGATGTACTGTAAATTAACCAAGATAATATTTTGATTAATCTTTTCTTTCTGTTTGATTTTTGCCTCAAACAAAAACTGCAATAAATCATTTTCTCTGCCATCTCCCTGGCCATTAATAAATCAAAATCTTTACTTTTAAAAAATTTTTTTTTTAATATTTAATTACCAGGAGACATGCATGCCAAACACCTAATGTCCATACTATCTAGGTAACAAGTTTGATTGTAAAGTGATTGATTTGTAAGTTTATAAAAAGCGTTGCAAAAGCAACAGGAAAGCTAAATACCTTAATTTATTAACAAAACTAGTGAAAAGATTCATGGATATATTTGAATTTCTATGATACGGTGTTTGTTTTAAAGAGTGTAGTAGGTATATTTAGCAACAAAATCTTTACCCCCGAAGTCTAGTGTTACGGGCAGAGAAATAAAAAGGTCACACTGCTCATTATTTATGTGATAGATAATACCCATGAAAAAATTCACTGATATATTTGAATTTCTATGAAACTATTTTCTAAGGAAAAATAATAGCAAATTTGTTTCAGTTGAAGAGTCCATAGTTTTAAAAGGTGGGAAGGAGATACTTTTATCAGCAAAGTTTTTATCCCTGGGTGGGAGTCCAGTGTTACGGAAAGCAAAGCAAAAAAATCACTGTTCATTTATATATACGTGAGAAAAACATTAAATCAGCTAATCACTAAAAAAAAAAAAACGTAATGCAGCTTTATTTAAATCATTTGGTAATTAAGCCTTCTGAAACATTTTTTAAATTTTAATGAATTTCTGAAAATTATTGGAAATGATCTGAAAATTACTGTGGGCTGGGTCGCATATTAATGAGTGGACGGCTGGCCAGATAAATGTCATAAAAAATTTAGATCAAGATTCGGAGCATTATTGTATCCCATTGGTCCAGATCAAAATGCGGCTTAAGTAGCATTTAGTTAAGTTCAAAGTAGTATCTGGTCTTCTCACAAAACCTAGAAATTTCTTTAATTTAATTTGAAAGTTTTCCCAAGTTGACAAAAACAAAAGTTTTTGTGAATTTTATTTATTGCTTTTATAATGTCAAAATCTTCTTTTTATCTGATCCACCTTTTAAGGTCAATAACTGGACATAGCCATTAAATTAGGTCTCAGTCTCCAGTTGGTGAAATATTTTTTTAAATGGAATGGAACCTGACGTCAGTGTAACATGATCCATCAGTGATTTTTTTTTTTTTTTTTTTTTTTTTTTTTTTTTTTTTTTTTTTAATTATCTGATCAGCCTTTTAAGGTCAGTACCTGGACATAGCCATTAAATTAGTTCAGTCTCCAGCTGATGAAATATTTTGATTTTGAACTAAATGGCACCTGGGGCAGTGTAACATGATCCATCAATGTAAGTGCGTGAAACATCCAGTATTAGGGAAAATCATTTCCAGGCCAAATACCGATATTTGCTCAGCAGGCTGGAAGTTGCCAACTCTTGGTATAAACCGAAGAATAATTTTAAAAAATGATTTGATGTTTAATTCTGTGGTATTTTTTAAAGTTTCATATGGTTTTATAAATTTTTTTCCTGGTTGTATTGTCTTAAGTTGTACAATTTTTAATTGTTTGAAATTATTGCGTACTGAATTTTTCTTTTAATTTCGCCACGGGATCTATTGTCTGCTTCAGTCATTTTAAAATGTCTTTCTTTCTCTCGCTATCTTCATGTTAATTCTTTCTTCATTCCTTTAGCCAATCACGTCTGATGTATCATATGCTTCTTACTGATGATAAAGCCGCGAATTTAGGCAAAATACATATAAACAGTTAAAACATTGTAAATCAACACACATAGCGTTCGAACGTAGAAAACTGCAATGAAGCTGCGAATTTAGGCAGATACAAGTGCGTTTAAAACAGTAGGAATCATCGATATACAACATATGCAGCATTTGAACACACAATGACTCAATAATTACACAAGGAAAGAATAAGTTTATGAAGCTTATAGGTGTGGCTATATACTAGTTCACGATGAATTGAACCAGAGCAAAGAAGTTAGAGATGAAGGTGAAAATTCAGTCCTATTTACCATAATTCGCCCTTTGCCAGTTGTAGATTCTCTTAGGGCTTTGTATCATGATTCTGAGAAGAAAATCGTGTGCCACTCTGAAGTTTGGTTTGCAAGACTCATGTGGTAGTCTCAGGGCTCTTAATATGGGCAAAGAAATGTGTGTGTGTGTGTTAAAACACATGTTTTTCATTAACCCCGGTGTCATAAGGTAAAGTTATTCTGACCCCAGCTTTGGCGTGTTCAAATCTGGAGTCGCTTTTTTGTGAGATAGGGATATCCTCAAATCTACCAGGGGTGTCCCTGGAGACCTTGGACCTACTTAAACTCTCGTTTAGCTGGAGACAAGGCTGGTCGAATCAACTCTGTCTGTCCCTTAAGGGCGCCATACGATGATGCCTGGCCGCTCCCTACCCCAATTCTTACAGACACCTGGTTCTTTGTGAGATTATTTTCTCAATTTATTTCTGTGCTGGCGACATTTACAGTCTTACCACATTCCCTCATAATCAATGCTTCTCACAACAGTCATTCACTTTAAATTGCTGACAGTGTTACAACCTGTGAACCAAGAAATTCACACTGTCAGCAATTTAAAGCAAATGACTGTGAGAAGCATTGATTATGAGGGAATGTGGTAAGACTGTAAATGTCGCCAGTACAGAAATAAATCGAGAAAATAATCTCACAAAGAACCAGGTGTCCAAGAAATTCACACTGTTAATTATATATATCATGAAGATAAACCTTTATGCATTTCGTCACTGCAAGCGACTTCATCAGAAATTTGAATACTGCAGAGAAGTGCGACTATCCATGCCGGAAATGAAGGGTATTCTGTATGCCTAGGTGACCTGGTTTATTTGGTTGAAAATTCCTTGTGTGTGTGTGTGTGTGTGTGTGTGTGTGTGTATGTGTATGAGCTATAAAGTGGGTGGGATGTTTAGATTAGGTGGGTTCTTATGTTGGCTGTTAAGTGGTTGGTGTAATTTATGTTTCCTGGAAGTTCTGTCCAGATAAGTATGAATGTTTATGAGGTCAGGTTATTGTGTGTCTGTATGGGGACGGGGGGGTTCTGGTGAGTGTATATAGCTGGGTATGTATGTGCTTATGTTTATGTGGGTGGGTGTATGTGTGTGTACTGTTTGTGTATGTGTCCAGTGTATGCATGTGATATAGCCTGTATTTTATCCAATGATATTTGTGACAACAATATTTCTCATTCAAATTTGAGAATTAAGATAATCTAGAAAACCTACTACACATGTTCTTAGGCGATCACAATTAGAGAAGAAAGATTAAATATATTTTTTAATGCAGAATCCATGTTATCTTCTGCATGTTTTAGCCTAAGAATATATATGTTTCAATTTTCTCGTTTGTTAATTGAATTCTGATAACTGCAACCATATTTTTCTTAAACTTTTATTCTTCACATTTTAAAATTTGAATTTCCTCACTTTCTGCCTACTGTCCCTCTCTGTCATGTTGTTTTAATGAGAGAAATTATTATTGGTTTTTAGCATTTTAGACTTAGAATTATTAAAGCTACTTCACCTTTCTTTGGTAAACATATACAATCTCAAATCTGTGGCTAGCAAACAATGTATTTGCAAATGCTAACCAACTATATAACACACACACTCTCATATCTGGTCTATAAATTATTCAGACTAGTGTCCTTATCAAAATAATAGATAAGGAACCATAAGGTGAAGAAGGCATTACAGGATACAAAAAGTAGCATAAATAGACTGTGTACATTTATTTTACTTTATGGGAACCATTACCCAGGAGAGCTGAAGAAATGAATAGAACTAGCATCTCAAGGAAAATTATGAATCACTGCCACCCATATATGCTTTCCGTGCAAAATTCCAAGTTTCTACTATGAATGGTTAGAGCTGGGTGAAGTCCGGATACATATAAATCTAAGAACCCATGAATAACCTAAACCCAGCAATAAACCAGTGTTGTGAGTAGCAGTGATTAATAATAGCTGTAAAACCTTCCATTTCTGAGGTGAATAAGAAATTGTTTTTTCAAAAGTGCACTACAAAAAAAAGAGCATTTTTTTTTTTTTTTTTTTTTTTTCCCTCTCCAGTGCATATATTTTATTCTCAGGTTGACTTGAAACTTGTCTATGTCAACATGAAACTTTAATGCTTTGATCTGTGAATTGTTCCATCTGAGGAGGTGGCAAAATTTATTTTAAATGTTTAATATTTTTTGAATGTCATAGAAAGCAATAATATTACCAATGTTAAGAAATATTAATATCTTTTTTAAAGTCCAGAGCTAAGCTGAGATCAGAAAATATGCCCATTTTACTATGGCAACTCCCATTGTTACTCAGACAGGCTAGGGTCTCAGGTGAAAAGCTCATGGAAAAACTTACCAAAACCTGCATAGATATTGGACATCTTTTTGGAGGTAATGCCTATCTAGTGTGCTAACTTCACAAATGATTCAACCCAGATATTAATGCAATTCTTCTAGTATTCAGTTTTGGAAGATATCCCCTAACCCTAGCTACCTGCTTTAGTGGTCGCTAATCAATATACTTCCCTCTCTTTATCACTAACAGTGCTAAGAGATATCATTTGGTAATTTCAATAGTTATCACAATGAGTTGAAGTCGGATAAAGTTGTTAATTTTAACATTGGCTATTGATACATAGACTTGAGTGTGTGAGTTACAGTATCAAACTACTTTTGAGCTTTTTCTCCTAATATTTGGAGTATTGGATACCACCGACTCCTCTGTTTCTCTGTTTATTGTATCATTGTCTGATTATTTAATTTTAAAAATTCAGTAAAAGAAAAGTAAAACCAAGCCAAAACATGATGTAGGATTGTGAATTGTCAATCATTAAATACAACTGTTAGTTGCTGCTTGTTTGTCATTAGCCTAGCGAGAAGTTGTTTTTCGCAGGCAAATCCTTATAACGAATCTTTCGGTATGTTTACCTCTGTGCATACTTAATTGTGTACGTCTGCAACAAAGTTTGTCTAGATCTGTGCCAGCTGTCAGTATTGTTATCCTCAGGTCTCTATCTTTCCTGTTGATTCTAACCATTTTCCTCTTTCTTCTCAGTCCTTCTTCTCTTCCCTGCATCATTGTTCATGCCTTCTCTTCCCTGC
>VCCN01000403.1:3314823-3340063 GCA_006491835.1 Architeuthis dux
TGATGATCTCTTAAAACACTGGCACATAAACTTTGAACATTGACTAAAATAAACCTAAAACGGAATTTTGAAGTTTTGAGAAGCTCTAAATAAAACTAATAAAAAAAAAAAGGAAAAATAACACTGTATTATACTTTCAACCAAATATATATACAAGCGTGCATGTATTTGTGGGTTTATACATACCACACACACAAATATTTGTGTATGATCAAAATTATTAGACAGTCCAGACAAAAATATACAAAACAGATCAATTGAACATGGTATGGCCAAATCAAAATCATTATTTTTCACATTGCTGCATGAAAATATCAAGATAAGAATATTAATGCAGATCAATAACTTTTTTTACTCAGACATGCATTTTTGTTTTCTTCTCTTATAAATATGCCTGTGATTCAAAATATCTTTGGCACTTTTGAAGAATTGCTTGCTTTTTGGATAAGTTCCAAAAATTGCTCAAATACAAAATTCTTGCTCTGTAACCTGCAAGGCAGATCACCTTAAATAACAACAATTGTTTTGGCAGCAGATTGGTTCCCAAGAATAGGTTGATGCTAAATCTGCTAGATTAGTTCAGTTGAAGAGTATAAGTTTATACATTACAAGTACACTCACTGTTAAAGCTGATAGATACGCTATAGTGTTATTCTCATGGTAAAAGCTCTGAAACTGCATCAACATTTTTCATTACATTTTACACATAGACATTTTTTTTCAAAATTTGCTCTATATTGAAGTAAATTGACACATTGGATAAACCATTGAACACACACACATACATGTTTTGACGTAGTATGGTTAGAGTATTGCTGTACAAATTAATGTAACTAAGTATAAGCTGAAAAACAAAATCATTAAATTATAATGAGACCTTAAATAGTGCGGTTTTGAACAGTAATTTTGGAACGAATTAACTGCACTAATCAAGGTATACCTGTGCTTATTTTTAAATAACCAAATTCTGCCATTCTTATATCACAACAGAACTATATTAATATTACATGACCTGGAAGGACTTTTAAGGATTCATTACCTTTATAACTGAGTAGAAATGCATAAGTTATCTTTAACAGAGATTCTATTGAAGAGACAAAACTGACAATTTAGGGATGAGATAAACTTTCTTGATTGAATTATTATTGACGGTTTGAACTTCATCATCATCAGCCTTTTATCGTCCGTCGGTGGATATAGACCTTCCCCAAGATTCGCTAGACCTCTCTATTATGGGCATCGCAAAACCAATACTTTCTGAACTTGTTTAGTTTGTCGTACCATCTTTTTTTTTTTTTTTTGCCGGCCACTGTTTTGCATATGACCTCTGGGGATCCACGTTACACAAAGCAAAATATAGCGATCCATTGACCATGGTGTAATGAAAGGTTAGGAGTGTGTGTAATCAATATCTCATGTAAGTGAGTACATGCAAAGGAAACAAAACTGCACACATACTTTAGCACTTATTAAATGAATGCTTGAAATTTGTAAGATTTTAGAGACAAATTCTTTTCCCACATAAAAGAGAGATCTCTCTGACTTATTTTTTATTTGTCAAGGAGAAAAATTGATTTGGCTTCTTAGACTTTTACAGAAAATGCAGACCAAATATTGAAAGCTAATTTTGAAAGAACTGATTCATTGGTACCTGTCAAAGGTTGACTTTCAGCTGCTACTGTCTGGGCGTTTAAGGTAGTTATGGAAGAATAACTCATTCATCCACTCTCTTTGTCAACCATTGTGGCATGCAAGTGACAAGACATTTTGTCAAGATATCTAGTAATGAGACTGCAGGGAGAAATGGATGCATGCCTTCACAAGGGCATTAGGGCAAAGTGAATAAGAACAGCCTCATTTGGAATTTAAACTCAGTTTGTCAATTCTGTTTTGCACCTCTACCAGGACTGATTAAGAAAACCTTGAAGACTGTATATTAATTATAAAGTCAGTATAGATTCAGAATACAATGATATTAAATAACCCAATGCTCCTCAAATGTAAGCTAACCTCAGAATTAATAGGGTATATTAAAATGATAGTAAATAAACCTATGAATACAAAATTACATTTCATACAAAATATAGTGATGAGCATTTTCTGTAAATATATTTGCTGTTGTTAAGCACCCAATGAGGTACAAACTCACTATATCTTGCAAGACTTGCACACTAACAATCAATCTACAGAAAATGTTCTCTCATGATTTGTAATCCACTCTATTGATCAGAATCTGGTAAATATTTCTTATTTACCTTTGTGGTAAGTTTAATGAAAACTGACTAAAATTTTGTTCTGTTCCCTATGAAATAAAATACATATGAACCAGCCATACAATATTTAACTACTTAGTTAAAATCAATCAATTTATAACTTGGCAAACAAGGCTGGTTCAAGCTACACAATACTGAGTATTGTCTCTAGAAATGCTTTATTTTGATTAATTGGTATGAATTTATGTAAAATACTTCCAATGGCTGCAGCTTCTCAACTTCCACACTCTTGCACATATGCAGCTTATCTTTTTAGGTTTTGTGTTACCTTTAGGGTGACTTTAACATCTGCCACTTATCATCTTGATTTTCAGGAAGTAATAACATTGATTTTTATAAACACTTGGTAAAAGGAGCACTGAACTCCTTAAAAAGAACAGGCACACAAATACATAAACACTTATTTCTGATATTTTACCTTTTTGTCTGTCCCCAGCTCTTTTATACTAATATCACATTAGTTAGGTGTTGTAAATTTTATGAGTACTAAACCGGTTACTAGTTAAAGGGCTCTGGTTGATTTCATATAGTTGTGACTAGTGAAAACCAGCCCCATCAGGCGGTTTTCAACTAGTTACTGCAGAAGCAGAAGCTGTTGACTGGATACTTTTCAGACATAGTCACCTCCCCAACCCCAGAGGACAAACACATGACATACTTTTTGACTGCTGCTTGAAGCAGAAGCTGTTGGCTGGATACTTTTCAGACATGGATGAAAAAAAAAATGAAAAACTTTATATAAAAATTAATTTATAGTAGATTGAGACCTGCTGAATCCGATTGTGCGTTTATTTTATCTCTGGGATTTGTAGTTTTTGGGTTATAAGAGTACAAACATATATGTGTGTGTATATATATATATATATATTAGTTCTTAGCTTCTATGAACCAATGATAGTAAATAAAACCGAAATCAATTTACTTGCCTATGCCTGCTACACACAGCAGTCTTTGAACAAATTCAAAAGAACAAAATATATAAAATAATTTAAAGAAAAATCAAAAAAATATATATATAATTTCTATGGCTGTTAGCAAACCTCGCTCAGAATTTAAATATGTTCTCTCCAGGAAAATTCATATTCATAAGTGAATATAACTTGATTGATTCATCAGTCACTCACCAAGATATATAGATATAGATCAACATCATTTTGCTTGTTGATCTATATCTATATATCTTATATTCACTTATGAATAAATAATATAATAAAATGACATTGTTTTGTGATATTTATCCTAGTGTATAATGGAGAAGTAATGGCTACAGAATAACAAAGAACAAAATGATTTAATTATTTCCCTATTATTTGTAAATAATTATGTAGTTTCATATGACTTTCTGTTTATATGTAATGATCCAGTAAGAACATTGCATATTCATAGGCAATTTGTGCTTTTTGTATGAAAGTTTTGAGCTAAAGTATTATCTTTATTCCACAAATTATTTGGACTTGTATCCTCATTTCAGAATTTATAAAATATCTATAGGTACATAAATCAGTAGATTAATGAGGAAAAGGCATTTATTTCAACAAGAAATATTTATTTTCCAACATAATCTCCATCCTTGTCAATGCACTTAATTGAGTGGTGAATATTAATCACATATCACAAAGTGAAAATTTCAGATAAAAATTCAGCTATCTAGTTTTCATTCATATATCTATCTAGATAGCTATGTAGGAATTTGTTATCTAGCTGTACCTATCCAACAACCTTTCTAGAATTACTTCATTATTTCGTTGGAATGGGGAACTGTCTGTTTAAAAAGTTTAACATTCAAAATATGAAATATATATGGACTTGAGCCCTAATTGCAGGCACCAAAGATAAACACATTATTTGAAGGAAACTCTAGCACAAGGTCATCTATACAGTGAAAATTTCAGATAAAAATTCAGCTAATAACTATGTCTCATGCTACTGACCTATTGGTCCATCCTCATACATATCTAATTTTCATTCATCTATCTATTTAGGTAGCCATCTTTGTATTTGTTAACTTATTTAGCTGTATCATTCCAACAACCTTTCTTGTCTTAATTCATTATTTTGTCTATTCTATTAATACTATATACTTGTTTATGTATCTTTTTATGTATTTTTATCTATCCAATTTCTTTCTATATTTCTATTGTTTATCCAGATATTCAATTTGCTTTTTTCTATGAATCCCTTATTTTGCCCAGCCGTCCATTTATCTGTTCTGCTGTCCATCTTTCTAGTAATTTATCCTGTTTTTCCTCTAAGTTTTTCCTCTGCCAATTAATCCATCATTTCAGAATGTAAATAAGAAAGACATTAATTGAAATTATACATGTCATATAGATATTCCACTCATCAAAACCAACAGGCTACTTTATTCCTGTTTCTCAGAATCCAAATTAGCAACCGAAAACACCTGAAAGAGGCAAAATGATGAGGTGTATTAGCTTAATAGACTGAACGAGTATTACAAAGATGCTATAACAGCAGAGCACCATTATACACACTTTTGATGCTCTATCCTTACTACTTATCTTGTAAATATTTGTTTGGCTTGCAGCTTTCAATTCTAACACATCTCCATATTCCTATTATTTCTCAGTTCTGTTCCAGGCAGAATGAACTTCAATGCCTCTGTTATCTAGTGCATTAGTTTCTTCAGCAAATTGCATTTTCTTAGGATAAATATTGTGTTGCTGCCATGAAGTTTGGCAATAGAATCCTAGCCTTTATCTGGATCTGAATACCAACTACAGATGGCAAAAATGAATTAATTACCAATATCTTCACCAAAGCAGAGCAGAATCTACATGTAGGTAAGAATTATAAATTTAAGATTTAAAAATCAAAGATACCATCTGTTGATTGATTTGTTGAAATAGGATTACAAGAGAAATAAATAAATGATAGTTATCACCATTGACAATTGCTATTGTCCTAATGCTTAAGTTGATCTTTTTTACTGGTCCATTATTCTTATTAATCATTGTTTTGATCAGAAAGCTCTATTCATTTGATAGAAGTGCCATGTCCTTTCATTGGCCACAAATCATTCTCCATTATTTGTAATTAACCACTTTCAACTGATGGATATTGAAAATAAGAAATTAAAATGTCATTATTTATTTTCAAAAAGTGATTATGATGAGTGTCTAATCAAAAGAAAGTTCTTAGATTTTAATGATTCTTAAACTTAAATATTCAGGTATCCTAGTCAACCTGATGATTTTGGTTCAAAAAGAGATCCTTTTTTAACCCAAATTATCAGGTTGACTAGCAATTGTCAATGGTGATAACTATCATTTATTTATTTCACCAAGCTCTGTTGTAACCTTCTTTCAACAAATCAATCAACAGATGGTATCTTTAAAAACAATTACTGATTCTATCAAATGAATGGAGCTTTCTGATCAAAACAATGATTA
This sequence comes from Architeuthis dux, assembly GCA_006491835.1. Taxonomy (NCBI): domain Eukaryota; kingdom Metazoa; phylum Mollusca; class Cephalopoda; order Oegopsida; family Architeuthidae; genus Architeuthis; species Architeuthis dux. Next base: position 3,320,510 of record VCCN01000403.1, read on the forward strand.
ATAAAAGAGCACCACAAGAATAATGGATCAACTTAAGCATTAGGACAATAGCAATTGTCAATGGTGATAACTATCATTTATTTATTTCTCTTGTAATCCTATTTCAACAAATCAATCAACAGATGGTATCTTTGATTTTTAAATCTTAAATTTATCATTCTTACCTACATGTAGATTCTGCTCTGCTTTGGTGAAGATAATTAATCACTTTTGCCATTTGTAGTTGGTATTCAGATAAAGGTTGGATTATATTGCCAAACTTCATGGCAGCAACACTAGCAATTTATCTCTACTTTTCATTAAATTTTGCAAACCTCTTCAATTTGGCATTGAACCATAAGCCTTGTTATCTTCTCATATTCAACAACTAAACTTTCTGTACATTATTTATTTTCTCATGCAACTGTGAATTTCAAACCTTTTTTTATCAATAGTTTGCCATTTATTTCCATGTTTTGATGTGATTTTTTTTTTGTTGTTTTTTTTTGTTGACATTTATGACATTCCTCTATCTGGTGCTGTTATTTGTATTTGAAGATGCGGTTCAACTGTTAGAACAGAGTAATTAAGTCTAACAGGTTCTACACTCCAATCCTGGAGTGTTGAAAAAAAACTTAGTTTTCTGAGCAAAACCGATTCTCTCCTCATAATATTCATTTATTTACCTATAAAACTCATTATAGTGTAAACAATTACTAGTCTCTGAATATTGAACCTCAAACCTTACCCTTTAAATCCAAAATTTTATTACTAAGCTGCATCTATAAGTGTCTAACATCATTGCACAATGATGAAAATTAAGTGAAAAATTAAAATTATTTGGAATAATTACTGCTGGTGAAACATGAAGGAAATGACAAACATTTGTTTTTTATTAATTATTGAACTGATTGATAACAATTATGTTTGTTAAGTGGGAAGCAAGCAAGTAGTTTAATAATATTCCTACTGCTAAATTAAAAGTGTTCCTGTCAATTGAAAATATGAAAATTGATATTTCAGTGAATTTTTAAAAAGAGAACTGCTAAACTATCATATTATGCATCGATAATTTAAATATGTTAACTCCCTATACTGTTCTACCCATTTCATTAGGTAGCCTGCCTAATATACAGGATATCTGAAAATGTAGTAGCCTATATTTATATGTTGTTAGCAGCCTCCTATCATACTTTCCACAAAGAACTTTGGCCTCATATTTGCTCTGTGATTTTACATCTTTCATCTTTATTCATTCTAAGAAATCAAAGGCGATGATGAATATAAGTCAATAAACAATTATATGAAACAACCATTCCTTGCATTGGTTTTATTGTTTATGCCAAAACAGAAGGTCACTACTCTAATTAGGACAACTAGTTCAAAACCGCCTATAGGTGGGATTTTCAGCTAGTTGCTGGGAAGTGGGAAGAAAACTTAAGGAATTTTAGCACTACCATAGATAATCCGCACCCAAACGGTGGAGCTTCAATTTCAAATGAAAAATGTATTATCCCAAGTATACAATTATGTATACAAATATGTATAACAATTATGTTTCCATAGATAATATGCATCTGGATTTTTTAGCTCAAAATTGCCAGAAAAAAATGTGGATTATACATGATGAAATATGGTAAAAATATGATGCTAATAAAAAAAACTGTATATTTAGTTACTACTTGAATAGAATTAATTATTATAGTTATATCATAAAATAATATCAGTGATCAAATGATGGCTTTGTTTTACATTTATCAGTGGAATCAAATTTGTTTTCTTCAATATTAAATTCAAGATGCGTTGCTGATACTCAAACCTATTTGATGGGCTTTGCTGCCTAAATAGATGAATTCTAGTTTGGATGCAAATTAAAGTTACTTTTTTTGGTAAGAGCAAATAAGACTACAATTTCTTATAGAAGGAAAAATCTAATAATTTTCTATTTGGAATATTTTAGTGCAATAAAAATTCCTCCTCCTCAAACAGCTTTCCTATCTTCCACTTGCATCTTATCTCAGAGTATTCATCTTTATCAGCAAATATTTAGCACTCATAGATTATACCCAACCAAACCCATGAAACATTGCAAAATGTTAAGGAATACCTTTGTTGCATAACATGATATGGTCATGATGATTGTGATGATTGTTGTTAGATATAAATGTTGTTGTTGTTGTTGCTGACTTCCGGTAAAGTCTATGGGATTGCATGTAACGGCTATTTTTATACAGTTGAATAAAAAATTATTGTTTGCATGTCCTGTCTTATTCTTCCTAACATATATTTGCTGCCAAGATTTAATAACTATCACTTGGACCTGATATTCTTGTCATCCTAACACAGATGAAACAACCTTCTGCTTTGTATATATTTTTACTATAATGCAGCAAATTTGTTTTCTTCAGTTCCAAGAGTAAAAGAGCTGTTTGTTAATTATTTGTTGCAATCATCCTGTCATTGTATATCTTGTGCATGTTTCAGAATTCTTCAGATACTCATCACACCAATTAATTCAAATGCTTTTAATGCTTGTTTTTCTTTCCTCACCAAACATACCTGACTAAAACATTCTTCCCCACATTAAATGCTAATTTAGGCCATTATATCTGTGAAACCACCAACTTGTTTTTCTTCTATCTTGCTTTCTCTTTCCACATATGGTTTATTACTTAAAAGGTTTTTACTGGAGAATAGCATCGCTTCCTGTATTATTGCATCCTTGTGACTGAGCACTGCGGAAGAAAAATTGAAAGGAGTGTGTTTGTATGGTACTCAAGATTTCATTTTGGTTAAGTGGATTGGCCTAAGTTATGTTAATTGAAATGACACTTAAAAACAAAACCCCTGGCATCATTGATTTGCCATTTGATTAAATTGCTGCTCTCACTCTCACTCACTCACAATCCTTATCTCCTCTTTATAAGGATAACTGTGAGAAGACAACAACTTTGTCTTGTCTGGTGTTTTGTGAAAGGTTAAAATAATAATGATCTGGAGCACCCCAAAACCCTACTCTTGGTATTGATGAAATTGCTGTTTATTTATCTCTGCCAATGAAGTTGGAGAGATATATGTATTACACTGTGTCTTTCCGGCTGTTCACACAGTCTAAAAGTCTTCAATGAATTTCAATGACATTTTGTGGAAGAGTGGGCTACGGAAGTGATTAAATCTTGGAGCAAATCCATGCACAGTTACCGCTCCTACATCATAGCTATATGTCCAGAACATACAATATTGCCAAAAGCTCTCTGTCCACATGATATCTCCAAAAGTTCTTAATGAATTTCAATGGCATTCTTTGGAAGGGTGGTCCATGGGCTAAGGGTGAAGAGAATAAATTTGATTTATTACATAATGTAATTTGATAATTAGTTTTTACAAAGAGATAAAGGAAAGGAAAACATCCAAATCCTAATTTTTCTGTTTAAGTAAGTACAGCGGCCATCTCAATGGAGTATACACCCGGTGACGAAGACCTGGTTTCTGTTGCCTGCCTCAGCTTAGTGATCCAAGCCCACCGAAGGGATACCTCCACCTTAATCACACAGCTTAGAGTGTACTCAATTAGCTGCTGAGTGCACAGCGAAATTTGTCCTAATGAAGAGTTTTCCACACTCTTTGCTCATACCAGGAATCGAACCCAGGACCTTCTGTTTACCACCATTATATTCAGATAGTACACCTGAACAAGATTGTAGAATGCATTGGCCAAAATGTTGTGTTAACAACATAAATAACAAGTAGTTCAATCGTCCAAAAAACTATTTGAAAGACCCTTCTCAAAACTATAGACAGTCAGTGGGGGCGCCAGCATTTTGTACCAGTCTGGGCAAGATTCGGTCAGAAAACTATGAGCATGGGCAAAGTTTTTATATAAGTTAATTAATTTGGTATGCTAATCTCCAATATTGACTAAATTTTAACTAAATTCAACTTTATAAACATAAATATAAGTACTTCTATTGTTTTAAATTAAAATATTTTACAGAGTTTAACCATTTGTAAGAAGAGGTATGGGGGGGATATATTGTTGGTGTAGACTTGTCTTACAAGTGACAAAAACAGACTTGTTTGCAATAAAACGACAGTTGCTCATTAAACTATTTTTATAAAATAAATGTTTTGTGATGTGCAGCCTATAGACTTGTAGGTAAGGAGTCATATTCCAGGCTATAATTCATATCTGAGACTATATTTCATAATTCAATAACTATTTTTAATGATCAATAATTTAATAATTATTATATTTAATCCTTTCATAATTTAATACTTTAATTTTAAAAATAATTGAATTGTTGATCTAAAAAGATAGATTATTAATAATGTAATTATTAATAGAAAATGAATTCATATTTAAGATTATATTTCATGATTACAATTCCTAATTTGTATGACTTTTCAGAATAACCAGTATAGCTTTTAAAAAACTGAGATAAGTACTAAATGATGTAGTTTTTCAGAATCATGTAAGTCCTTTCATATTCAAAACTAGACTTAACCTTCTTAAAATCTCAAGCTTATAACATTTGTTAAATAAATAAATAAATGAAAGTGTAAATTAGATAATACTAAAATTGATAATTTTGACTAATGTAATATTCTCTTATTTCCCTCTTTACTTAAGATCATAGATTCAAAAGACCCCAAAAAATTCAAATGAATTTGAAAATTCATTGATTGGTAATACATTTTATTATTTGATATTGTATAAAAGCCTTTTTTTTATAATGTATACCAATAATTTAAAGCTTTTTAAAATTTTCTTTTTACATTAAAATCAGGTTTGAACAATGTTAAAATGAGATTTTAATGATTTATTAAAGAAAGAGCAATAATGCATTTTGCTCTCCTTTACTTAGCAAAATAGAAAGCAGGGTTTGTGCATACTTTATAGATTTTGATAAACTAGAATTTCTATTATTTGATCTTTCACAAAGATTTTAATTTTTTTCATTTTCATTTTTAGCTTAAATTTTGATATGTACAGTTATTTGTTAATTCTCTTGTTCGTGTTAACATACAGATAAAAAAAAACATCACAATTAACATTCAAAGAATTTTTTTTACATATTGAACTCCTTATTGTTTGTATTGTTAACACAATGTTTTGGCCGATTCAAGGAAAGGAAAACACCCAAATCCTATGTTATAAGCTTTGCTACCATTGGAGAGAAAAAGATTTCTGTTTACCACCATCATATTTGGATAGTATACCGGAAGAAGCCGTAGAATGGATTGGTCTAAATGTTGTGTTAACAACACAAACAACAAGGAGTTCAATCATCTGAAAAACTCTTTTGAATGTTAATGACACTTCTCAAACAAAACTGTAGACAGTATCACATTTAACTTGTTTATAAGTTTTAAAATATCTAATTTGTTTTTTTATCTGAGCTTACATTTTTCATATCTCTTAGAATGTATTAATGTTAAGACATTGATTCATATTTTTGTTATTTGGCAACTTTCTTGTTTCTGAATTCCAGCAAGAATGGAAGACAGAATCATTTTTGCTGCTTTAGAATTTTGAACTAGGCATCCATGACAACCTGATTTATTTTAGCTTCCAGGAGATATTTTTGGAAAGTCTGCAAAAAGAACAGAGGTAGCAGCAATGCTTGGAGTTTTGTACTTGAACACTAAATGTAGAATTTCTGGAGACAATATGAGGGGACTTGTTTGCTTGTTATCAAATTGGTTTGCTCCACTGCAAATTCCTGTCAGTAACTTGTTTGCTTTAAATACAGAAAACACTATATTAATAGATAAGAACAGACTAGGATAGCTTGATAGATGAAGAAATTGGTGGTTAAATAGATGAAAAAATGGATGGATAGACAGATGTTTAGTTTTGTGTCGCAGTAAGTTAATCTTAATAAATATTGATATAAGCAGACTGAGAACTGGGTTAGATTGAATGAAGTGATGGATGGATACATAGATGAATTGACAATTGAGCAAGTTGATAGATAAACGAATTGATAGACTATCAGAAACACTGACATACTGATAAACAGATTACTGGACAGATAGATAGGCTGATAGTCATCTCCAACAGAGTAAAAGACAACCACACAACTAAATAAACAAGGTAAAAATCAAATAAAGATTCTATATTATAATTGTAGGTCAGTAAAGACTTTGTTGCTTCTTTTTTTATATATACTCCAATTCATTGCATATAGAATAGAAAATACTACAGGTTTCTTTGGAAATTTATTTGCTTTTTAAGAGACCTAATTTGATTTGATCCGAGTTATGATTGTCTTTGTGAGTGTATAAAAGCCTTTTTATCTATACAGGTGTTTAAATTCATTCCACCTCTATATTCATTGCATTGGTACTACAAGAAGTACAATGAATAAAAAGCTCTTAAATACACTTAAGGTCTTAGCTCTTGATAGAAAAATGTCTTTGTACTGAATTATCTTGAGAAAAGAATATTTTGGTAATCCGTCTAATCCTCTTAGTAGATGTTAGCTGACACAGAATTGGTATCTTGGAAAGATCGGTTTGGCTTGTTGTGGTACCATTTGTCTACTAGTCTCTATTCCAAAATGCTACCATAAATCCGTTGTCACTTAGAAGGATTCAACCTAATGCCTCTTCCAAGTTAGAAAAACTTTAATGCATCTGAAAAGTAGTTTTGCAAAAACCTTTTTTTTTTTTTTTTTTTTTTTTTTTTTTTTTTTTGCTAGGGTGGGGAGGTCAGTTCTTGGTGCAAAATTATAATTGTTTTTTCTTAGCTGTAAATGAAATAAAAATAGGAAAAAGATTTCTTTTTTTTTTTACTTTTACCAAGAAAAGTTTGAAATTGAAACTTGAAATGGAATAACTGGTTCATTTCCTTTTTCCACTGAAACATTATTGAGAAGAATAATGCCAAAGGATTTTTAATATTTATCTCTACATGCCTTCTTTTTCACTGCCGACTTTAATTTCACTCTCTGCAACCAGGTTTTTAAACATATTGAATCACGTTCACTAACTTGAAGCTGTAGCTAAAAAAGCTACAGCACCGCGGACTGGTTTAAAATTGACAATATTCTTGCAGACCAAATGAATTGATAGTCTATTGGAAACGCTGATAAACAGATTACTGGACAGATAGATAGGCTGATAGTCATCTCCAACAGAGTAAAAGGCAACAACACAACTAAATATTTTTAGGACTGGAATATAGGTGATAAGTCAACTATAATTCACTTATAAGTGGCTAATACACTCAATTTTGTTTCTAAAAGGGTTTATCTAATGAATTTAATCTTAATATCCAAGGAATTAATTTTTTTTTATTTTACAAAGAAATATTGTTCCACACAGCCCGATAGCACATGCTTTGTGGCCCGGTAACAGTCCGCAGCCCAGTGGCTGGGGATCAAAAAATTAGTACATTTAAAGTTTCTAAGATTTTCAAACTGAATAAAAAAACATTTTAAAGTTAAATGTGAAAGATTTTGTGTTAGTACAATTTGCTTGTTTTTACTAAGTATTGCACCTGTTAGAAATTCTTTTAAAAGTCTTAAACTAACCATTCCATTGATATGGTGGCTCTGTTTTTGATACCTGATTTTGTTTGTGTTTAAAAGTTTAAAGACACAATACAAATTGACTTTTCATGGTGCTTACTACAAAGGTATATCATGGAAATAATTAGAATGGTATTTTTTCTGGTTTTGAAAATTTATTTTTAACTCTCTACCTATTTTATTATGCCCAAAATAAAATTAAATAAAAATTTTGCACAAAACAAACAAATTTTACTTACCATCCCAAGAGCAGTAATCACATTTGCAATGTCTTGGAACAATACACATCTTTAGATTTTGTATGCTTATGTTCATTTTTGTACCCAGCGGAAAAAAGCCGGACTATTGTAACGAAATGCACTCCGTGTTCGCGCATTTTGTGTACGTGATCAAAAGCCCATATCATATTACCGGGGCTAGGAATGTGTGTTAAACTGCGTACGTGACAAACTAGACAGATTGTATTATCGTAGCCGTTAAAAGTGGCCCAGATTTGAAAATAGGAGGGCGTTGAGATCTGAAGCCATGAGCAACAGGTCGCACAGAGAGGGCCCCCTGCCCATCAGAGGTGAAGGAGAAGAGAGCCGGTTAGAAGCAGTTTTAGATTTGAACCCGGCAGCGACAGGTCTAGTAGTAATTCAGAAAAGTGACCAACTCATTTAGAAAACTAAATGAAACAGAATGCCATACCTCAAAGTGACCCGTGAACCGACCCAGAAGAGAATCTATATTGGCGGAAATAAAACCACAGATTTCCAATTAAAGATAGTTGAATTTTATTGTCTTTTCTCTCCAACCATGTGGGAGAGCCTTTTCTCCGAAAACAATTTCCCTCCACATAAAGTTCAGCTCCCATCAACAGACCCAGAAAGAGACGACGTCATCATCATCTTCTCTCTATCTCTCTCATCATCTCAACCGGCGTTATACTACATTATCATTCGCTACCGGAGTCTGACGTCGTCGTGTACTTTTTCTCAATGGGATAACTTTGTTATTCCTTAATATATTTCAATGAAATTTTGTATGTAGGCTTGTAGAGAGATTCTACCTGGGGGGGATGGTGAGTCATAGCCGATCTGATTGTTTACATTTTATAAGCAAAAACAGTTTTGTTTACAATTGGGAAAATTTCTCAAATCTTAGCCAAATTTCAGCAAAATCGGTCATGATGTTGACAAAACCCCAGGAATTGAAAAATGGTGAGTTACGGTCAATCCGATTGTTTGTTTACATAACCATATGTCAACATGCAAAAAATATTGAACTTTGGAACTGCTTTATTAGAATGAAAATTGTTATACAGGTTCTTGGGCACTTAATTACTGAAAATACTGAACTTTGGAACTGCGGAACCAATTAGAATGAAAATTGTTATACTGGTTCTTGGGCACTTAATTACTGAAAATATATAACATTTTTAAGAATTTTATGGTTTGAATAAAAAATAATCTGGTATCTCAGAGTTTATGGTCCTAATAAACTAATTATCTCTCTCTTTCTCTCTCTTTCTCTTTCTCTTTCTCTTTCTCTTTCTCTTTCTCTTTCTCTTTCTCTTTCTCTCTCTTTCTCTCTCTCTCTCTCTTTCTCTCTCTCTCTCTCTCTCTTTCTCTCTCAACCGTTTTCTGCTGGGGACTTTATACTTTTAAGATTTTTTCCATTCCTTTTTATCTTTACAATTTTTCTCATCTATTTTGCTTGCTTGCTGCAAAACAGAAATGATTGAAATAAAACTGCATAATTTAATATTAAGTTGAAGAGAATTTAGTGAAATTGCTTTAGATATTTCATAATCGTAACATCAGGAGTACTGCAAGGATCAGTTTTAGGACCGGTCCTTTTCATGATATATGTCAGTGACCTCTCTAGCACGTTACAGAACTTTGCATCTCTGTTTGCAGATGATGTAAAACTATTCACCTACCTCCTGGAAGCTGATGCAGTTTTCGACAATCTACATAGCACAGACTCTATCCAGAATGACATTAACATAGTTGCACAATGGTCAGAGAGAATGCAAATGAGTTTCAACATAGATAAATGTCACTCTCTACATTTGGGGGGCAAACAAAAAAATGTATCAGTATGCCATACCCAAACAAACTAATAAAATATTCAGAAACAAATACAAGTCATATAACTACACATTCCACAACCTAACACAAGTAACCGCAGAAAAGGATCTAGTGGTGATAGTGAAAGAGCAGCTAAACTTCAATAAACATATAGAAAAAAAAAATCAATAAAGCAACCAGATGCTTGGTGTAATCAGAAGCACATTCAAATGTATGGACACCATTATATTCAAACTGCTTTACAAAACCCTGGTCAGACCATATGTAGAATATGCAAGCATTATCTGGTCTCCACACACCAAAAAATACTGAGACATGTTGCAGAGGAGAGCTACGAAACTGGTGCCACAACTAAAAGACCTGCCATATGAAGACAGAATACTACGGCTACCCACTCTACAATACAGAAGATTGAGAAGTGACCTGATATACATCTACAAAATGACACCCCGCATGGTAGAAATAGATGCAGATACTCACTGTAAGGTGTGCATACAGAGCAAACTCATGCTATAGAGAACAACAAACAGGTCAGCCATATACACCACCACCCTGGTATTAGAAACAGATTTCTGACATCAAGATCCCTTTTTATACTGTAGTGAAATACACTCGGGTTGTACACTTAGCACCCTGATTTGAACTGCTACCATCACTGTCAGTCTGATAGTAATGTAACTAGGAAAATTTCAACGAAACAGAATACAACACACTGTTTGATACATCGAAGCTATCAGCGGGAATAAAAGCAACCCATATTTTCCTAGAGAATAATCAGTTTTGTCATCTTTTTCTCTGGCCATGTGGGAGAGGCTTTCTTCGGTATGGACCAAATCTTTTGTTTCCCTCCACAGATAACTCTTTCCCAAAAATGTGCAGCCCTGCAACAAGACGTCTCATGCTGGCGAGAAGAAATGACGATTATACTACAATACTGGAACTCACTTTCAGACGTAACAGCTTAAAATTCCCTGATCTTAAATTCTTCCGGTTTTTTTTAAAGATAACTGTTACTCACATTTTTTGCTTTGATCTGTTTCTTGTATTTCAACAGGCAGGTTTGTACATTATTCAGTTTCCTAAACATTGTGCTCATTTCAATGATATTTATTGTCTTCAAATATTCTTTGGGTTACAAAGCATAAACTGAATAAATAATCACTTATATTATTCCTTTTTCATTCTAACAAACCCTAGAAAAGTATGGCTTTGAAATTGAAGTTATATTTCAAATACACATGGGGGGGGCCCCAAAAAAAAAATCGGTCTTGAAAGTTCTATTTGTCTTTTCAAAAACACATCTCAATTCTCTATTCTAATATAAAATGTTATCTCCGCTGCAATATTCAAAAGATTTTAACCATTATTCTGATAACATTTAATGAGAAAAACCTTTTATAAACTGGGGCTACATTAAAAACACTTTTGACAGTTGATATTTACTGTTTGAAGTTTTAAGCTCTTAAGGGTGGTATAATAATCTTTTCATCCTATTCGAGGGAAAAATATATTGTTAGAATTTGTTTTTTCAAAATAATAGTTTAAATATATAAACAACTGTACTGACATGTTAATTTTATCAAAGAGAGCGAAGATTATATTATCTTTTCAAAAGTAGTTTAAATTCTTGGGTACTCAATATTGCCTTTGTTGAAAGATGGAAAAATAAAAGCCATATACATAGCCTTACAGCATCAATGTTAAGATTAGATCTCCTTTTTAAAAAGATAAAATAGTGCTATTATCAATTTCAATGGCAACAACAAAATCTAAGCTTATTATTATCATCTTTAAATTTTCCTTGTATATTTTCTTCTTCTCCCAAACTTAGAAAATCAATGTCAGATAAGTAAATTGAACATTTTGCAATGTTATTTTAACAAACTGTTTTTCAAAAGTCATTTATTCACAATAGCAAGAAACCAGCTCTAAATAGAATGATAGGCAGAAAATTATATATTATATTATATTATATTATATTATATATCAGTGACCACAAATGAAATCTATACATAAAAAACTCAATGAAGCTAAACAAGCAAAAGTGTATTTGGGTTTGACTTGATTTCCCACCAACAAAAAGGAAGAAGGGAGTCCTCATACATCTGCTTGCCAACCTAGGATGATTCTTCATTTGATTTCTTCTTCTTTTGAAGATTTCATGGAGATTCGTTGTACCAGGTAGATGTAGTGGTCTACGTTCTTTAGCTCTGTATTTTCGATTGTATATGTCACTGTTGTGTTCTTGTTGTTCTTCTTGTAGTAGCTGTGTGAAATTAGAATGCGTTTTGATTCGTAATCTGTTTAAGCGTGTTAAGAAAAGAAGACAGAACAAGATAACACGTGTGATAGGGTTGATTAGCCTGGTGAAAGTGACCCTTCCCTGTTCCCACTTCCGGCTCGCTCTTTTGGGGCCGGAAGTGGAACAGGGATTGCTGGGAGCTTCCTCGTGGAACAGGGATTGCTGCGAGCTTCCTCGGCATGTTTATTTATACAGATATATTTATATAAACATTATAGTCACATATATATCACAGAGTCTACGCCTTGTTGTATGGTTGCATCAATGACTTTGGAGATTTCCACCGAGTCAAAGGCTTTCTTGAAGTCAACAAATGCTACAAGTGGCATTTTGTATTCTGCTGTTTTCTCTTTGCATTGATTCACCAAATGGAGATGATCTATGGTCGAGTAACTCCTTCTGAAGCCAGCACTTTGCTAAAAGGTTTATACATGCAGTTGAGTAGGCTAGTTAGCTTGTAGTTGCCTAGATCTTTTGGGTTCCCTCTTTTATATAGCCGTATGGTGATTGCAGTGTTCCAATACCCTGAGACTTTACATTGTTTGAGACATTCATTGAATAATTCGGCTAGTTTTCCAGTGATGACTTTACCAGCTTTTTTGACTAGGTCGATGGTGATTTTATCTGGTCGAGGTACTTTTACTTTTTAAAAGATTTTTTTAACTGTTTGATGGCTTGCTCTACCTCACGCGGGCTAACTTCTGGGAAGTCTTCACACTGATGACTCCTATCTTGTTCTTTGTTCTGTGGCCCTCGCTTGGAGGAATAGAGGTTCATGTTGAATTTTTGGGTGCGTTCGACAATTCGGCCCTATCTGTTGTTAGGTCTCCATTTTCTTCAAGCACACTAGTAATTTGCATTCTTCCTGAGCTGAGAGTTCTGTTGATAGTTTTGAAACCCTTAACTTTTTTCTAGGATTTTCTCAATGACTGCTGATGTGATCTTTTTGTTTCTTTCGGTTGGTTTTGTTGAGTTTGAGTGCTTCAAACTTTTCTTTTACTGTTGTCGGTGGCTTAAGATGTCTGCATTTTTTCATGAGGTCCTTGGTTTCGTCTGTAAATTTATTGATGGTTTGTTTGTTCTTTGGCTTGAACATATAGGTGACTTCAATCAGATGGGTTATTATTTTGTTCGGTAATGTTGGTGTCATTGTTCTCTTCTGGTTCAGTGAGAAGCTCATATCTGTTCTTCAGTTTGAGCTGGAATGTTTGGGTGAGCTCTTGTTGTATGTGAATTGGTTATGGTTTGGTGCAAAACATTTTGCTGTGTTCTTTCCTGGTCTTAATTTAGATTTTACATCTCACCTTTCTGTTGTCGCTTCCTACATTGACTTGATTTAGGAACTGGATATCTTTGACAGTGTCACATTTCTCTGCTAGGATGTAATCGATTTCCGTTTTGGTTTCATGATTGGGGCTTCTCCAAGTACATCTTCTATTTGTTTTCTTCTTGAAAAAGGTGTTAATGATTTTGAACCCGTTCACTGTTGCAGCGTTAAGATCTTCACCTCTTTCTTTTGCATTTCTTTTGTATTTTGTATCCAAATTTGCCATGCAATTTTATACAAATAAACTGGAGAAAAGAATTAGAGACAGCTACCTAATAATGTGTAGCTCCATTCGCTTGAATAATGGCAGCTATGCAACATGGCATAATCTAAAAGGTGCTGGAGTTGTTGCATGGGTAAACCTATCCAGGTAGTTCCAGGGCTGTCCATAACTGAGTTGTGGGTGTGGCTGCAGGGGGTTTGTGTTATCTTGCTGGAACAAACCATTATCACTAGGAAACATGGTGAACATAACGGGGTGAAATTATGGATTTTGGTCAAGAGGGAATCCAAATTACCTTTCTAGTTTGGCAACTATTCTATATAGCAATGTGAGTTCACTTTTTCAATCTCCTTTATCAATTCTGAACAAGATTTTAGAAGGATAGAAACAAAAAACCTTTTCATTTAACTATTTAATTCTATTAAAAAACAGTTTCCAGAAATTTAGCATTCAGAACCACAAAACATGATAAATGCATGCCTTGTTATGTTGATTGCAAAAAATTTGGTTCTTCTTTTGTAATATTCCTGTTTTTAACTCTCAAAACCAAGCAATTAGAAGCAAAATGGCTGTTTGTTCAAATACTTATGACAGGTACTGTATGTATATATTTACATACACACAAATTCCATGTGCTATGTATGTATCTTATATATAAATTATTATATATGTGTATTGATCGGTAGGAATCCTGTATATTTTGGTGGATAAGACGAGCCCCAATTTCAGTCTGAATTTCATGGTTTTAGCTCAATGTTTAGCCACTGTTTTTATATCTGGCCTATAAGACAACCCCATTTTGGGGGCTGTGATGTTGTCTTATCTGCCAAAATATACAGTATATATATAATGCGCATGTACACAATCAATGTGGTATTTCCAAGCAATAATATATTTCATATCTCCTAGTTACTGATGTTATTTTTGGAAAAATATTTCTGGATCATCTAAAATTAGGTTTGGAAGTGAGCAAGTTGTTAATCAATTGGCAGAATCTATAATCACAGCAAGGAACCTTTGTCAGTTCTCTGAAATGTAGCTCCTGACTATTCATCTTACCTGGTGCAATTGCCACAGATTGGATCAATGAATGCTTTTTCTTCTTGGGGCTTTATTCCCCCATTGTATTATTGGAGACTTCTTCTATTTTACATCACATGAATATATACATGATTAATGCTTATTACCTAATAACTTTTGAACTTTTCAGTTTAAGGAAATGTCAGTGAAAACTTAAGTGTTAGAAATGCTACTGGAATTCACTGATATGCATATTATGAAGCAGGACGGTTTATTAGTTAGTCCAAATGGAAAAACACATCAAAAGATCAAAGTATATGGTAAAGAAAAAGGTTATTGATACCCTTTTCTTTTATTCTGGTGAAAAGAGCAACTTAAAGTGAGAGTAGAGCAGATCTATCCTTGACTGTGTCAGAATAATGCATTAGATATAGCCTTTCTTTGAATCCTTATTGACATGATAGGTACCAAAACCAGGCCTGTCGCCAGGGGGGGGGGGCTCCTGGAAATCAGTTATAAAAACCCCCACGACTAATATCATGAGGACATTAGGGCAGGCTCGACATAGTCACAGGACAAATCTTGATCACAGGACAAATCCTATCTACCTTATAAATTGACATTCAAAATCCTGATTTTTACTTGGGCTTAAACACATATCTAAATAGCCACCTGCCCAATAATTGTCACTAAATGTTCCTTAATAGGTAATTAGTTAATTCTACTGTTGGTGCTTCCAATATAATTGAGCTGCAAGGTACATAACGATATAAAAGACAATTTTGCCCCCATGAGTTGGTATACCATTTGTGTATCATAGATTTTACATGTACAATGGCTGCTGACTATTTGGTGGAAGGTTTTTCTCCTGATTCCCTCTCCAGTTGATGCATGATTTACAAGCTTCTTCTTCCTAACACAGGCAATTGAACTCTAAACCTCATAGCTTCCAATGCAATGCTCTAATTACTAGGTTATCACTTCAAGGCAGACAGTTTGTTTTACAGAGTTACAAAGGAGTGGAGTCTTATTATTTTTGTTATAATTTGATTTATAGAAACAAATTAGAATTAAAAATTATCGAATCCTTTAACGCTAATTAGTGCTGCTGAGAAAGATTGCATATATTCATATTTTACATAAATGCATTTTGTTTAATTGAAATGTGTTGACGCAAGGATGGGATGTGACCAGACTAATAATTTATAATTGGAAAATTATAGAAAAACTGATGAAAATATTGATTTTAACTAATCTTGTTGTTATTGCAATATAATTTTCTTTCTTCCATAGATTGAGGCTAATTAAAATTCTTCTCATCCCATGACTTGTACTTATTAAATATATTAACTGGTAATACTTCCACATTTAGTAGACAAAAATCATTCAGATCATCAGAATTTCCAGCAGTAAAAGGATAAATTAAGACTGAGAATATGAAACTGAACACTTAATAAAGAATTTAGTAGTGAATATTAACTGTCATTTTATACCTGTTGGTCATTAAAATTTTATAATTCACCATTGATAAAGGTGAAACTAGACTGCTACTAGACATTATCAGCAACATCTTGTCTCTAATAATATAATTTAACCTAATGTGTGTGCGAGAGAGTTTTAGGCATTGTTTCAACTTTCCTCTTCCTCAATAGCAGCAAGAGACGAAAAAGGTGTGGCAAGAAACTTGTAGAGTGACTACTTAAGAGAAGGGGGAAAAGAAATGAAATGGACAAGAGATTTCACTTATAGTAACAAGAACAGATAAACTTTATGTACACAGTTTACATGGAATTGAAATAAGTGTTTTTATACACTCATGATGTTTGTTGTGAAAGTCATGTAATACAATTGGTAATGGTGTACATGTTTGTATGTTTGAGAGAAAAGTTGTTTCCAAATGTGTAATAGAAAAAGTTTGTTGAATTAACTTACTGGATATATCTTTCCTAAATCATTCAGGAGTTGAATATTCAGAGCATGCAAAATCTTTGTATTAGTTGGAATATTTTTATGTGTGTTGCAAGTTAAGTAGTAAAGATTCTTGTGACCAGTTAGGTTAGTTTCTTGATCTCTGGTAAGATACATGTTGAGCGGCAGAGATCCTTGTGACTGGTTGAGTTTGCTTATTGTTGTGTTTACAGTTGAAGTACTAATGTGTACTGTGTTGAGTGAGTGCCACATTGTGTTGAGTAACTGGATTTCTTGAAGTCTGTTGAGTTGTAATTTGTTTTATCAATTTTAGAAGTTCTAGATTCACTGTTAGGAGGAAAGATGTTTCCTCTTATTTTGAAATGAATTTTCTCTTCTAGATTAGTTTGACAAAGGCGACCTAACACCTGAGCATGGTAACATAAACTTCCTAGTCTTTTCCTCTATCACCTGTTTCAAATTTACAAGGGAGTTCAACCCAGGAAAGTAAAATGAGAAATATATAGACATTTATATTCATATACACTTGATATACTATAATGTATAATTGAATCACTGTAGCCATAATGACCGACCTGAAAAAAAAAGACACAGTGGCTAGGTCATCTTCCCTTTTCACTGCTCTGCTCTATCTGCCTGTTTCAGTGCTCTTGGTCACATTTTTGGTATAGAGCCTTGGAAATTTACATGTGAAGTCCAGAAGCCACTTTCTAAAAACGGATTTTCCAGTTTTTTTGTTTTTTTTTCTTAAGGGGGTGCTCAATTTACAATAATAATCCATTGTGAAATGGACACATATTTCGTCAGTGTCATGACATAGCATCATTATGACATTTAGACATTTGTGGAAAAGCTTGGTTGGAATGAGAGAGAGAGAGAAAGTAAGTATATGGTTTAATTTTTAATTTTAAAAAATAAAAATTACATCCTTTTCTCATACCGGTTCTCTAACACCCATTCCCATATGAAATTGGCAACTCCAGTCAGTCGCATGTCAGCACCTTTGATCTCACCAAGCCATGTATTGCTCTATGTAACCTTGTATCACTGTCTGAAGAGTCAGCGGGTTAGTAAAGTCTAGGGTGACAGAGAAATAACCTTACAGAGTGGGGGTATTGTGACAAAGCCAAAGCAACTAGGTCACAGTGATTCATTATTAGGCAGAGGTGGAAATATTATTAATTCTTGAATTACCAACAAAGGAAAGGTACTATAACACAAGGCACTTCTTTCTTCATAGTATAACTTGGTGTTTACTAATGTAGTATTAGTAATAAATGATTGTTAATTGTAGGATATATATTAGAAGGTTGCTGCCTTCATCAATCAGATATTTTTTCTTTCTTTTTTTATCACAAATATTACTTTTTGTTTACGTGTGCATTTGCTAATATCTGCATGATGCTTATATCGAACTTACTTTCCTGCCTTTCTGATAAGGACTGTGGGATGCTACTCCTATAGATGTTATAAGTAAATACTAACAACACTTCCCTTTCTTCAATACTAATATATTTCATGACTATTTGATTAATATTGAATAATATTTCTCAAGAGATGCTACATAAAACAGATGGAACAGCATATAAACCGCAGAAATGTAGACATTTTGGAATGTTTCCAGTTTTATATAAATAAAATACCATGAGGAAATTATATTGGATCGATTAAAAAAAATTAATACTAAATTTTTAATTGATAAAACAAATGTCATCAACTTTTTGCTGCCAATTGTGAAGGAAATGTAAAATAGGAAAAGATCATACACAATGAAGGATTTACTGGAAAAAAAACATAGACAGATGAAGGGAAGATTGTATGATCCAATTGAACAAAACATTGTGATGTGATTAAATCAACTATTTTAGCATCACATACTTATTTCTCAAACACTATAGACAAAGGAGAAATTATTTGTATCAGTTTGTATGCATGGTTTAGAAGTAGTAAACCTGATGTATTTGTTACTAGAAGGGGGTACAAGAGACTGAGAGGCCACACACATATGGTAGAAGTAGATTGAATATCAGAAAATTCTTTTTTAGCAATAGTGGTAGGACTTTGGAATAGATTACTGGAATATGTAGTGCTATCAACAGATGCAAATGATTTTAAGAAGAATTATGTTTATTACACCACCGCAAAAGTTTAATGCCCTAGACATTGTGTAAATATGATTGTTATGATGTGTGCTTGTATATACAAGTTGTATACTTTTTTTTTTCACACTAAAATAAAATGTTTCTTGAATTAGAGAAGGCAAACCTTATTATGTGCGATTGGATCTTATTTATAGAAATAAAATGATATGATTAACAATTTTAATACATAACCGGTGCATGCATTTCAAATTACATGAACATCTATATCTGAACTATAAAAATCGTGAAATTTAAAAAGTATATAATATCAACTTTCCTCTTCATTATTTTCATTGTATTACTTTTCCGGGCTTTCACCAACGTCAGAATCATTTCTAACATTTTTAGTTTGGCATGTTTTCTTCTTGTTTTAAACTCTGATTGAAATTAGAATTTTTCTTCTTGATTGATATTTTTTCCATGTTTATGAGTTCAGTTAATCCAGGTTTGAAATTAAATAGATTTCAATCCTCAAGACTAGCTTCTTTCCATCAATGATTATCTCAATCCCCTCAGTTCTAACAGTATTAAAATGCTTATAAATGTTCAATTAATTAGGTAACAAATGAGTAGTTAAATGAGTGAACATGCTATTGAGATTATTTGTTATAAGGAAATATATCCTGTTGTAATAGATATATCTAAATATCTGACGATCTGTTTGTTTGTTTCTTTCTTTGCGTCAATTCACTGAGGGGTGGGGGGCTGAAAGGAAGAATGACAGGGTGAAAATCAGCCAGCAGCCAGAGAAATAGATACTATGGGGAGGGGATGGGTATGCACACCTTTTACTTAGATTTACAGACATACTGAGCATGTGTTTTTTCTCCCGTTTTTTCAGAATAAGTAATTTAAAACCGATACTTGCCGATGGACATGGACAGCTGGTGGCTAAATTCTTTTCATATATTTCAACGCACAAATATATTGACCCCTAACATATCGACGCCTTTTTAACATAAACTTTTTTCTTTTTTTTTTTCAACTTGGTTAACTGATGTGAATCTTAACCCATTCTTTTTA
>VCCN01000403.1:3340669-3351986 GCA_006491835.1 Architeuthis dux
TCAGGCATGTAAGTTTTTCAACTTTCTTGACCGCTGGTCGTGTTGAATAAATAAGATCTTTTATCACATTTTTTTTTCTTTTAAAATATTCAACTGAATCGTTACCAGGGGTGGACTGCACTGAAATAAACACCCCAATAGATTTCTTGTATGAATTTCAAAGCCGACAAAAGTATCACCCTACGTAACTTTTTTCTTTGCAAAGTTTGTTCACCTGACCTATGTGGAGGAACAGGAAAGGTAAAACAATGAGGTCATCATAGTTCATTACACTTCATATGATTCCTTTCTTTTGCATAAGTAGTTCGGTCGAGACATTATTTGGGGGCGAGTAAACTTTCCCTCTAACTCGACCAGTGGTCAAGTTACTTTTTTTCTGAAATCTTACAGGCTTACATACACATACATAGAGATTTTCTAAGCTTAGCTTAGTACAGCAGAAGACCAAATAGGGGCAAATATGGTTAGGAAGATTGTAAGGCACCAATCTTCCAAGTGGGGAGTGTTTGCCTACCTTGAAACTTTGATCACTGATACCAGTGGGAAATATTTAATTATCTCCCCCACCAAACAGGTCTCTTCTCACTGAGATTACTAGCTGATACATTTTTCTCAAAGGTGTACAGAAAACAGTTGTTTGACTTTTAAATTATTTTATAAAGAAAACAATCATTATTTTATATTTGAATAACAGTTGATATTCTAATACTTCATATTCTCTATTAATTCCTGTCAAGACTCTTTACCTTTTACCACAAAAGGTAAAGCATCCTGTCTCTTAAGAGACAACTCCCAATGGATTATGCAGCCCGGTGACAAAGACCCGGTTTCTGTTGCATGCATCAGATTAGTGATCCTTGCAAGTTTCAAGTCTGGTTGAGACCAGGACTTTATTCCTACAAGTTTTTATGACCACCCTCCCTTGGCAGGATGCAAGTCTGCCAAAGGAATACCACCACCCTAATCACACAGCTTAGAGTGTACTCAATTAGCTGCTGAGTGCACAGGGAAATTTGTCCTAATGAAGTCGTCCACACTCTTCGCTCATACCAGGAATCGAACCCAGGACCACCCACGTGTGAGGAAGACGTGCTAACCATTACAATATCCGAGCGGGCCATGCAGTGGTGGACTTGGCCTAAAATTTGTACTGGGAAAACGTGTAAAATGGCCAACCTAATTCTAAAATTTAGTGGATCTTGTGTATAGGTTGACCCTTGATTTATGGTCATGAAATCATTCAATTAATGTATTTTTTTTTTTTAAATTTTTTTTTTTTTAGATACATAGATCCGTATCTTATTATTATCATATTTCACATCTTAGTTTTACTATTATCTTCACACATACCTTATAGGCTTATATGACAGCAATAAATCATTAAATGAGTAGCTTCTTTATAGCCTTAAACTGTTAAATTCAACAACGAGACAGATTATGTTTACGTTATTCACAAAATTATTATCATAATTTGCACATTTTACTATAGTAATCGGCCTGCCAGCATCGCTCCTTGTATTTTGGCTCCCATTTGTTATCATAATGTTGCTTTTTAAAAAAATTAAGGTACATAGAATGCATTAAATTTTAAATTGTATCAAGTAACTTACAAGTTGCAGCTTCCTTCACAGAACTAAAAACAAAAACGAAACTGAAACAAGTTATTGTTAAAGGACAATAAACAATCACATAAAAAATAAATTAAAAATGATAAAAACAAGCTTCAGTAAGCAAAAGAAATTGCGAAATAAATCTTTTTCTATCTACTGTAAGGACACACTTTCATTTTAAATACACATCTGTTGATCTGAATAATTGGACATATAAGAATACAAAACTATCGTAAGCCTCTAACTCTGGCTGATGTCATTCCCCTCTGCTCCTCCTATAAATACACCGACAGTCGCTTGTGGCCCATTTTTGTCCCAGTGTTTACTGATGGCATATGGCCCGTGCATCCCTCTAGCACATAAATGTTTTCTTACAGCTTACTACCTCTTTGCCGCCTCTTCCTCCACAGCAATAAACCTCCAACATGGCGACCAGTGAAGCGATCACCTTTGTCCTTTGTTACTGACATCGAGCAATGCCAGTTTTTCTCCCGGCAATCCCAAAATTGTGTAAGCCTTCCTATCGCCACACTCAAAATCTTCACTTAGAAACCTAATTCCCCTCTTTCAATAATACTGCATTGATCTGCAAGTAATCAAGCATATACTAAACAAAGCATTTCAGTCCATGCTCTGTCGCCAAGTAACTCTCCCTTTGACAAATATCACATTCACTAAAATCCCATGTTCTTCTGCCATTCCATCCTTTTAAATAGCGCCATTCTTGGCTAACATCTATTCATCTTATTTCCTTTCTATGAATAAGCATTTTCATTCCTGTAAGCTAACCGATTCTCTGCTTTGTATCTCCTACAAACCACGATCGTTTTTTCACATTACTAATTGCATGACTTCTTATTTCAGACAAACGTATGTAACCGTTATTATCTTTGTTTCCCATTAAACATATTTCTTTTATTTGTATATCTACAAATATATGCATTTGTTAATTCCTGTTTGTATGAACTGTTTCTCCTTTGTTTGAATTGACCACATTCGTACACATGGTGATTTAATTTTAAAAAACAATATGGCATTCACCTTTCTTCTCCAAATCTCTGTGATTTGATAACCTTTCCAACCAATCAGATACCTCCATTCATATCATGTGACTTCCACGTGTGGCATGGATTTCTCCGTCATGGCTGCAGTCTTCCTTCTCTCCTTTTTAGGCCTCACAACTAATAACTGTGGTTATTAGTAATTCATCACATTCTTCTACAAAACTCTTGTTACCTACATCAAAGTAACTTTCATATAAGTACCCCCTCTCAAACTTATACTACCATTAAATATTCTACCATGCCCAACTTAAAGGGGTTCACCAGGAGATTTCCCGGTATCCTGGTGGGCAAAACTGCCACTGCTGTAATGGATACACATCTGTGCAAAACACACATCCATTTTTCAACTTTATATGCCTACCAGCACATATTAACAGGGCTTGAAATAACTGCCAAATTCCAGTATTTATCTTTCTAAAATATGACTTGTGTCACACAAAACTTAGTAACAAATATGATTTTGTCCATTGTCTGTCACAAATGCATTTATCTTCAAATTTACTTGTCTCCAAATTTTATGGGAACAAATAATAACATTTTATAAATTTATTCATATTTTGCTTAGTTGCAAATGCCCAAATTATGTTTCATTCTTATGAAAAATAGAGTAAATCCAATAAAATACAAATGCAGACCTTATTCATCAGATTATATTCTCGAAATAAGGTGCGAGGCTAAGTGTGAGCATTTCTAAAATTAATTGTAATCCTCTATTGAAGACTAGCAGCAAAATTCCCTACGTGATTATCACATTGGTCTTTCATTCTTATTATTTAGTCACATTTATTTTCATTGATTTTTGTTTTTGATTTTTTTTTATCTCCGCTTCAACTTGTTACAAAATTTAAACTTTGTTCAATATATTTTACTTTCCAGTTGTTTTTCAACATAGTACACATGAAGTTGACCAGGATCTTCAGTTGCAAACACCAATCACAGAATGGGCTCTGTATTTACATGTATTTATGGAATCCTGAACCAATTTATATTTTAAAATCAATAATATAATAGGTAAGTCTATTCTTTTTTCATATTTGAATGATTGCTTCCGAAACATCTGATGCCTGCGTATGCGGTTCAAGGCAGACTTTGGAACCTATTCGGACCTGTTATCCAGCTCTGAGGCCCTGGAGTGAAATTGCTCATCTCAAGACTTTTGACTCAATTATGGTGAGCTGGCTGGCATGTCTAAACTTGTGACCCGCATAGGTCCAATTGGATGTTTCGGTGGTGGACAAATGAAAGAAGATTGCTTCTTATTGACAAAAGTGTTATTTGTTTTATTTATTTATTTTTTCATCTGGATATGCTTTTATAAAAGCTTTCAAATTTATATGATAATGTTTGTATGGCTACTGCATTAATAACTAATTTAAGATAATGAAAATTACTTAACAAAATCTAGCATTTGACACTACCATTGAATATTGCAGAATCTAAGATACTCACTGATGTTGTACCAAGTTTGTTTTAGAACTGTAGAAACAGGTCGTGAAATAAGAGATGATTGTTTAGAGTAAGTGTTAATGGATAAAATTTCATTCAAGGGCTGTGTTAGATACAGTTTAAAATTTGATTGTCTTCAGTGGATATGTTATACCTTAGAAAACTCCCAGGTCTCAGATGTGAGTAGGATATTAATAATAGTATACGTTGATTTGTTTCATTTTTGTCATTATTTTAAATCATTTATTAAATATCTTTAGACATTTAGATCTATGAAACATACATATTGCCTATAATAAATGAATATAAAAAAAGAGACCAGGGGAAAAAGCCACACAATTTATCTTATTTGATAATTTTTTTCATTGAAAACTAATGCATTAGTTTTCAATGAAAAAAATTATCAAATAAGATAAATTGTGTGGCTTTTTCCCCTGGTCTCTTTTTTTATATTCATTTATTATATAGATGATGCTCAGGATGCAGACAACCAAATACTGATGTAGACTGTTGACTATTCACTTGTAAAAATGTTGAATGCTGTTTAGAGAAATGCTATCAGTCATATTTAATTGAGTGTTTGCAGATTAGAAAACTTTGTAAACAGAACATGTCAGACTTGCATTTCATTATGATGACTCTTTAATTTTTAAGGAAAAATAGCAATAGAATGAAGTAAAGAAAGAAAAAGAAATTCTTTCCAATGTTACATTGCTGCAAGAGGAAGTTGGCTAAAGTTGTGTTTCAGTTTGATGTTTCTTTTTTTTTATTTATAGATATTTGATACTACAGCTTTTTGAAAAAATAATATCAGAAATAAATCCATATTTGAAAGACTACACCATTTCTGTTAAGAAGTAATCTAAAAGAGGCTTAATTTATAAACCTATCTCTTCAATATTGTTTGGAATATTCAATATATACAACACCCTATACAGTTGTGGTATATATATATAAGATACATCCTCTTTGTATGGTTAAGAAACAAATTCATATTAAACAAACTATAGTAGTAAGTATTCTACAATGATGATGCAAAAATAAACTTGAAAAAGTTGTGTATTAGTTTTTAATTCCTGGTACATAGAGAAAGATGAAATAAAAGCAAATTGATATTTGAATATCTACAATATCAAATTCACATTTAATGTAACTTTTTAATCAATCAAAATTCTGTAACAACCAAGAACTGCACATACAACATTTTGTGCAGTTGTCTGCCTAGGATAAAACAGATTACTACTATAAAGTAAAAAAACACAAATGATGGTTATCTGAATAGAAATAGGTAACTTTTATATGTTGACATATCTAATACTGTGAAGTCCACAAGCCATTGTAGGTAGCTTAACCATAATCAATACATATTTGTACCATGAACTTAGAAGTTGAGTAGAGGGTTACATGATTTAACCTGCCAAACCAGTACAGGTATGGATCTTATTGATTCATTTTCTTACAACTCTTCATTAGTACATATGTCAGTGGAAGTACATTGCCAAAGAGCATAGTTTCCTGAATATTTAATTTCTATAACAGATATTTTTTTTGCATGGACTGAGCATGGAAATTGTATGAATTAAAGGATAGTTTCAAGTTCTATGCATCTCTCTTTCCCATCTGAAATCATTTTCTATAAAGAATCTAAAATTAAATAAATTCTTGTTCTTTAAGATTTGATAGACTATGGAATTTGGTTGGAATTAATCCAAATTAAGATAGAATTTGTTTCCTTACTTGTCAATTTATATTCTTATAAACTGATATTATTTTCCAGATTATTAATATATCTTGCATCTCTTGAATTGAAGTAAAAGAATTTCAGTGATTTTTTTTTTTTTTAATTTAAAAAAAAATATTTTACAAATACATAATTTTTTAAAGTATTTTATTTTTTACAAATTTTACTTTTATGAATTCAACTTTTCCAGAATTATATATCTCATGAATCTAAGTGAAAAATAGCAAAATGTTATCAAGAGAAGGAAAGAAAGAGATGAACTTTGTTAAATATAAAAATTGTGACTCTTGTTACATTCATAATAAATCTGGCAAAAGGTCATTTTTGAACCACTTAGGTAAGAATAATTATTTACTAAGCTTAGCTTAGTATGACACAAGGCCAAATAAGATGGAGTGGAAATTGTGTTGCAATCATCCAAGTGGACAGGGCTTGTCTGTCTTGGAAATCAGCATTCACAATCTTGGCTTTCACCAGGGCTTAAACAATGACAGACTAAAACTGGTAGGAAATATGCAACTACTTCAGCCACCAATCAGCCCTTCCCATGTAAGAATAAACATGAATATATTCTTGTTAGACCAATGCATTAAGCCCTGCTCTATTAGAAGGCTACAGTTTCTTTATTATGTACTGTGAACAAAAAAGGCTAACTGAACAGAGGGATGTTTTGGATTTTGCAATGATCCATCTCCAGAATCACAAGAGACTAATTTGGGTTCAACTGAGTTTTGTAGTTGACTTTTAAAGTTGTTTGGATTACTGAACTCGTTCTTTGTGTTGCTTTTATTGCTGCCACAACAATAAAAACATCCATTAAAAGATCCATTCTACAGTCTGTAGTGTACAATCCATATGGAAAGGGGGTGGGGTTCTTTTTTCTCGATAGTGCAAACCAGTCTTTATTTGTCACCACACAAAGATAAATTGTGGCACATGGTCTTTGTTATTATACACTGATTTATTTGAACTGGTCTCTTCCTTTTGGTTATTATAGTCATATTTTGGTTGTTGTACCCTCCGGCCTTCTTCAGGTGTCTATCATATTCAGTAACATTCTGGGAATTTCGATTTAATCTAGTGGGGTATAATGTTCTCATTTTGCTGTCCTTGTACCTTGAGTGGATGAGAGTAGTCAAAAAAACTGCCACAGTCTGTCTGCCTCACATCATAGGTGTATCAGAAAGGATTCAGAGGATCTGCGGTTCATATAACATCAGGGCAATATTCAAAAGCAGTTCCAACCTTCAGAGATATCTGACCACAACCAAGCCTTCATCAGAAGAGAACATGACCAAGGACTGTATAGCATTCCATGCAGTTGTGGCAGGGAAAAAGTAAGGCTTGAAAAACCATAGTCTGTGGAGATGCTATGAAATCAGGTATGGCCGATCATGTGTGAAGGAAAAAAGGTAAAGGGGTCACCACCTCTTGTGGAATTAAGTTAATATATATAGAGAACAACATTGGAGAATTAGGAGATTGAAAGAATCAGCTCACATTCTGAGCTCTGGTAACCACCTCAGTAGGCCTGGTATAGAATTGAACAACATATAGGAGCCTTTGATCAGGAAAGAACAGATATTAGGTTTAAGCCTCCAAAATTTCATCACCTGATTGTCCTATGGCTAAGTGGATATAAGCATTGGTTAGGTTTATACAGTTTACCTGGTGGTCATGAGTTCAATCCCTGTTCAGGTGGTGAAATTCATATGCTCTGGTTCAGTGGCAGCATCATAAAGATGCATTAAGAGGAATTAACTAATACAACATATCCTCTAGCATGGACAGCGAAATAAGAACAATCTTCCAGTGGATTAAATAAGGATTTGGGTTTGAGATGCTCAGAACATTACTGAATACAACCGGCATCTGATGAAGGCAGGAAAACACCAGTTCATATAAATCAGTATATAATAATGATAAATCCTCATCTCATAAATTCAGACAGAAATTATGGTATTTTTTTTATTGTGGGCTTATCAATATACTCATCCAATACAAGCATATGACTCAAGGTGGCAATTTATGGTGTGTCATCCCAAAATATTATAGCCCAGTTAACTTGACCATTGCAACAGATATCGAGCTGTCTTAAAACTGGTTGCCAAATTGAAACTTTAGGCAACTAGTAATCCCACATTGCATTTTTGAATTTTAGGAATAGATTACAAAGAAATTCTTATATTTAAAAACAATAAACTAGGAAAATGAAAAATAGAGAAATATTTTCAATTTCAGTGTTCTACACATTATAAATATTAAATTTCTAAAACTTCAAAATTTAAAAAATACCTTAAAATTTTTAAATTAACATTTTTATGAACTTAGTTCCATCTTGTGTATTGGTGTATGTCTTCTGATGTACATGTTATGGCTGTTTAGGCCATTTCCAACATCTTAACATATTTTTTCAAATATTGTCTTCAGTGTTAAATAGTGGTTTACACATTTATAGATTTATATACACTTGAGGGAAAAAACTGCAGAAAACACAATAGTCCTATTCTGCCTTTCCCTTTTTTTTTGCTCAACTCTTACTTTAACTCTTATATTTTACAATGTTCTTGGTGTGGAAAAATGTTTTCTACAGCTAAATATCAGTTGTAGTAAGCATATTCTTCTTTATTGTTACTGAATTGCATCTTGCATCCTATTAGAATGATTGATTACAGGCAGCAATGTTGTGTGTGGCAGAAAAGCCTCAAATGGAAGCAATATCAAAGCTCAAAGAGAGGATGACAAACTACCCTGTGTTACAGTTTTATAAGCACAGACTTGGTGCTGTACTGGAACAAAATCACAACGGGAAATGGCTACCTATTTCATTTGCATCATTGTGAGTGACAATGGACCTGAATTCAAATCACAGGATTTCAAAATATTCGCCAACAAATGCGATTTTGAACACATAAAAACAAGTCCAAATTATCCTCAATCGAATGGTATGGTAGAACGAAATATTCAGACTTTAAAAAAGACTCTAAAAAAAGCCATAAGAAATGACAATGATCCAAATTTGGCACTTTTATCACTATGCACAACACCATTTAAAAAATGGATCCCCCTCCCCCGCTAAACAACTTATGAACACTTGCACACACCTCCCAAACATCAGAAAAATCACTCTTAACGTGAACTAACTTAAAACAAAGGAAATTATCCCCCTTACACCAATCAAAAAATAAAATAAAAGCTTTTAACTCAAACAAAAAAAACAAAAAACATTCACTCCCAATCTTCCCTGCCCAAAAATAAATTATTAAAAAAGGGAAGATGTTATATATAATTACTACTAAATGTAGTAATATTAGATCCAGCGCCAATTACGTCCCCTTGTTGTGATGTCACTGGCTGCTGCCACTCATTCATTATTAAAACATATCTTTGTTTGATCAACCTGTGTCTGTCTTGTTCTTTACATACATATTCTTAATCCGTACCCATCTTCAATTACATAACCTCATCAGAATATGATACGTTCTTTCAGTCATCTGTTCCTTAAGTATTAGCTTTAGTTAGTAGCTTTAGTACTGGTTGGTCAGTGAGACAACAGGAAGGAAAATAGGTTAGTGAGATTAGCATTTAGAAGAAATAGCTCATCTTTTAGATATGGCTCTCATTTAGGAGACAATGTATGCACGACTCGTCCAGTCGTGGAGTTCAAACTGCCAGGGATTTACCTAAAAGACTGTTACCTTATTTTCCAGGTTTAAAACTGACAAATAGGAGCAATCTTTTGCCTTTGCTTTTCAGGGATTTTTCTTTTGATTAATAAGTTTAAAGTATAGGAAATGTGACCTTAGACCTTGTAGTGACCGGCCTACTGTTTTACTACATTTTACACACCAATATTTCTCCAGATTGATCTGAATTCCTTACTTCCACAAAAATATCAGTTATTAATTCTTAGCTTTCTGTACCACATGATACCATGCTGTGTTTCAATTATATTTATCTTTTGCGGATCCAGAAAACTAATGATGTTCTTAGTTTAATTACCTTCTGTTAAAGAGATACACACAAATTCACACAACCATCCACATTTTGCCTTCCATAAAATCTTTATGGAACTGAGATAAGTGTTAAAAATTCCTTACTGAAAGTTGAGTTACTCATTAATTCAATCCTTATTATTATTGGATGAAGTATTGTAACACTCCACTTATGTTACAATACTTCATCCAATCATAATAAGGATTGATTTATAAAAAAAGACTATATAAAACAACATAAATATGGCACAGTGTCGATTGTAGAGAGTGAGTTTATAAGTATAAATCAGCTTCTGCTAATGAAGTCTTTGTGGCTGATTGGTAAAAGCATCTATGCGTAAACTAATCTCTTTCTGGCAATGAGGGTGTGAGTTTGATTCTCACCGAAGGCTTACTCTTGATTTCCGATTACGCTGTTATTCGTTGCCATAGAAACTGGCCCGAATTAATAATTTGTATAAAAGCAACTAAAATTAGGATGAAGGTAAAAAAATAGATCAAATTTAATAAAAGTGGTGTACTCATTAATTGTTTGCCACTCTTTAAGTATCACAGGTTTACTGTAACTTTTCTATCTGCAATTTTTAATGTTTTTTCTGTGTAGTTTCTAATTGTTGGAAACTTACTGCTTTGTTTTTATAGTTTTAATATTTTATAGTATTATTAGATAGATGTAAGATATAAAGTAAACAAAAATATGAATACAAACATTTTCCTTTGAACTTTTGTGTGACTTAACAACTTTCACTTTCACTTCCTAAGGTAACAACAAATCTCCTTCAGAGCCATCATGGATTATATCCAGAAGTTTGATATAGAGCTTGATAGAGATATCTATTATGCAGGTGAGAAACTCACTGGTCATGTCGTTGTGCAAAACACTGAAAATCTTAAAGTTCAAGGTAAGTATGGCATAGCCATTTTTTGCAATTACTGTTAGATCAATAGGTTTTAAAATTTATGTTTTTGATTGTCCTACATTAAACATGAAGATGTCATTAGCTCCAATTTCCATCATTGTATTCTATAAGCTAATTTGAAATTACAGTATTTAGATTAATAGACATTAATAAACAATGAACCTTTTTTTTTTTCAATAGGCATGTTAATTGTCCTAAAATTGTAGTAGTTAGTTGAACAGCAAATCAAATATGTTCTTAAGCAGAGTAATCTGGGACCCCTGGGCAAAAAGAGTTATTGACCCTTGCTGCTTGGGCCACTTGGTGCTTTGTGCCCTTGGGCACTGCCCGTTTTCCGACCACTCAGTCCGCCCCTGTTCTTAAACTGCTATGTAAGATTTTGTGCTAAAATAAAAGTTCCCACTTGACTTAATTTTGACCCCTAAAAGTGAAAAATTATGGTTTCCTCTTAATTTCAACCCCTAACAGTGAAAAATGTAAGTTCGCTCCCGGTTTTGTCCCCTACAGAACCTTCTATTGAAGGTAGCTTCCAAGGTGGACG
>VCCN01000403.1:3367859-3378516 GCA_006491835.1 Architeuthis dux
AAAAAAAAAAAAAAAAAAAAAAAAGTAACTACCATTTCCCTAACTGGATGTTAAATATGTAGGGTGTTTTAGATACATTTAAGAATGCTATAGCAAATAACATTTTCAAAAAATTTAATCAAATTATATTAAATTCAGTACGATGCATTTTCAATTGACATACAGTTGCTATATTGAATATGCTACATGTAAAAATGAGTCTCATTGAAAAATAATCTCTTACATCTAAACGCAACAGAAAATACCTTAGTTGGCAATGCTGACTATGATCTTAGTTTACCTTTTCTGTTCCTCCACATGAAGACCTTTCAAGATCAGGTGAACAAACTTTGCAAAGAAAAAAAAAGGCTACATACAGGGATACATTAATGCTGTTGAAGTTTGTGCAACCAGTAATCTATTGGGTGTTTATTTCCACCCAATCCGCCCTGGATAACGATTCAGTTGAATATTTAAAAAATGTGATAAAAGATCTAATTCTTTTCAACTCAACCAGCAGCCTAGTAAGCAGAGAGAGTTGACTGGCTATAATCAGCCTGTGAGATTTAATTATTCCTAATGTACTAGTAATCTGAAATATTGAAGGAACATTTAAAAATGTAATTTGATAGTTATTTCTACCAATTAACAATAAAGGTTTTACAAATACTAAACTGGCTAGAAAGGTAAAATATTCAAGTTGCAGACATGCAATTATTAGTTATGTCTAATCAGGAAATTGTGAAACATTTAGTACCAGATTCAGATTGTTAGTGCTGTATTTTTTCTTTCAACATAGAAAAATGGAGGAAAGAATTCTGCTGCTTATTATCATGATAATGTAAATATTGTTTTGCAGTATCCTATTTCAATAATCATGTGGAAAACCTATTGTTTGTTTCTAATACACCATTTGGCAACAAGGTCACATTTTTGGAGTACCTGTTAGAAAGTGAACATATTCTGAAAAACATCTAAAGTTTAGTGATTAACTTTCTTGGTTTTTTTAAAAAAAAAAAAAAAAGAAAAAAGCCTTTAAGGTTCATTGTTGGCCCCCCCAAGTGTTTTTAGGTTCAATTATTTATAGGTTGTCTGCTATTCGCTCTCCCCAAATAACGAATGGAAAGCTAAAGGGTCCAGCCAAAACATGTTTTGAAACTATTAGACTAGAGCATTGAGTCCCAAAAGGTTTGGGAAACATTGGTCTACAGGAATCCAAAAAAAAAAAAAATTTACATAATGGTGACAGTATAACTGTTTTTAGTAGGTTTCATAATCTTGTTTTTAGTTATGAAAGTTGGTATGTTTTTATTTTTCGAAATAGCAGCAAAAATAGATACGGGGGGGGGGAGGAATTAGATCCGAGATTAAACAAAAACAGATTTAATTTGTTTTTTTTCCCCCAGTGATAATTACAACTTTATTTTATTTTCCCCTCAAAAGCTTTGAATTACATTGTAAAAATTAGCAATATCAGATGAAAATAAATTCATCGTGTTAACTGATATTTTTTTTTAGCGACAGAGGGAACAGTCTTATTTCGGCTATAAAAAGTGGCTAGGAAATAACCATTATGAAATTCCCTGCGATTAATTAACCATATGTATTTACTAAGCTTAGTATAGTACAGAGCCACATGGTTAGGGAGGAAGCTAGAGTTGTGGCAGTCATCGTCTCAAGGAGGGCCTGCCTGGTTAAAGATAAAAATCATTTGAAATCCTAGCTTTTATTTGCATTCCTACATTGACCACTGGGACATGCACAATTACCTCAGCCACCAAGCAAACCCCTCAGGAAATTAAATACATATCTATTAGCAACATAAAAGAAATAGCGAAAAATACTTTGTCTTGTGCAAAGCCAACATATTCTAGTCAATATTCAGAAATTGAATAATCTATAAAAAATTAGTTATCAAACCATCATCTATATTCAGTCCACTTATATAAAGATCTATGGGCTGGTCAAAGACTTCAGAAGGCCAGTATAAGCAAATATTGTAAACATTTAAAGTTGCACATTATCTACCCTAAGGAAAATATCAAAAGCATTGTTTATAAAGTGATTTTATAAATCTTTCAAGGATCATGTTTAATTTACCAGCTATAACCTTTAAATCTATATTTGACAGATATTTAGTATAAAGATTTTTAATGGCATGATTTCAAATTAGTTTAGCCAAATCAAAGCGGTGAATAATGATTTAAAAAACTTTTTAAAAATAAATCCACTCCAAGACTTCAGTTGTCTTTCAATTTGCAAAGCTGCCTTTAAAAATATCGGAATAATGTGATTTTGAAGAGAAGCTATCAAGGTTACGTTTTTAAGAGGATCCATCAATTATGTACTATAAGACGTAGATTCCTGCTGTGCAATAATATAGCACAAAATGGCAAAGTTCTTTTTCTTTTAGTAATTGTAACATTGAACATTCTACCTTAGCCTTGAGATGAAATCTTGAAAGTAGAGGATTTACAAGCTTTCATAATCTTTTTACACACCGAAAGAAAAATATCACAAGATGCTAAAATTTATCTAAATATTTCCATAGCAGGTATTTGTTGTGTTAAGAGTTTTGTTACTGGGTTAGACAGTGACCTGTCAATAGATTAATTGATGTTTCCATGTTGCCTGGAGTTGTTGCCGAGATTGATGGCAATAAAGTTATTCAACAAATTGCCATTCCTTCCAAGTAAATGGCTGCACTTAGACAATATGGAAGCTACTCTTACAAGATGGTTTTCATAAAATGGCTGTCTTAGCAAAGGGGAATGGAAGAGAAGCCAAACTGTGTCTTCAATTAGAACAACTTGTCAGAGATTTCTATTGTCTGGTATTATTGATGGGACAATACTGCTTTTTGTCATATACTTTGGGAGAATTGACATTACCAAACAATTTCCCATAATGGGTGAAGTTGGTCACAATCCAAATTTTTTTATAATGTGAACATTAAGCAGTTATTGCAGACTTATAAAATTTATAAGAAAATCTAAATTTAGAAAAGATATTTTCAAATATTTCTTTGAAAAACAAATATTGTAAAGAATTAGATATAAATGGTAAAAAAGAAAATTTAGATTAGACTCCTGAGTGCTTTCTAGTTTTAAAAGATTATTTTCCCTTTTGCATTGTAAAGGCAAATACAATGATAAACCACAAGTAAAGTAGATTAGATCTGTATCAAAGGTCACTGGGACACTTCAGTGTTGGTCATTCATCATGTATATCTAAGGCAATTGATGCAGGCTTATAATTATATTGTTTGCAAATTATTTCTCGTTGACACATTCAATAATCTGGACAACCAGAATTCATCAAGTGTGACCTAAGCAAATTAAAACCCTGCTATACCAAAACAATCAAACTAAGCTGGAACCAACTGCTTACTGAAGTGGATGCACATTTGCACCAGGTAGAAAAATACTGATTTTTAAATATAAACAACCCTTGTTGCCATATATTTTTATAATTAATTATAAGTGTAAACCTTGTGAACATAAGATAAGAACTAGGCTAATTTCAAGGCCCCACTTGTGTGTTGGGGGGGGGGGGTTCTTATTTACCTGATAGTTGGTGCTTGATCATTGCAATTATATCCTGAGGGAAACAATGGTTCAATGTCTTGAATGCCTACATCTGGTCCCAATTATTGATTTGCACATCAGAGGCACCTAGGACTTTTGAGTCAGACAATTTATGAGCACCAGGTTATGACATGGAGATCAAAGAAGACAAAACCAAGATTACATCCACTGATGTTACAAGTACTAGGATCACCGGCTGCACTAATCATTGAAAGTAGATAACTCCTGAATGTAACCTTAAGCCATAGTTAAGGTAGTCCAGTGAATATATTACAAATGTTTGAATTCTAATGTGAAAAAAGCAAGTTTTTTTTTCCTGAGCTAAAACTGCAAACTGTTCAATGGCTAATACATGACACTAGAACAGCTCTTAATTTTACTGACTTAAAAACAGTCAATAAAACATGCCCAGACATTGCTGTCATCAAAATGAGCAATAAGTTTATTGCATCCTCATTTTAAAAAAGCCATGTGTAAAACTTATTTTCATTATCTGAAGTTGTAAACTCTTCATTTAACAGGAACATGTTTACAAATAAAAGGCTTCAAGTGCTGACAAAATAGACACTACAATCCCAGACAAATAAATAAAACTATACAAGAACAGTTCTTGATTTGAAATCTGGACTATACCATTCAAAAACAGCACTTAATGAGTTTGCGTTATCTCCCTTTTATACAGATTTGCAAGTAATCACTTTTGAGTTGGCCCAAAAGTTCAGTTTTTGTTAGTCAAAACTAAATGATTGTAATGCCATCTAACTTCACTCCTAAAGATCATTTTAAGTGTATTGTGACAGCTGTCATTGACATGCATTGAATTTTTAAAAAAAAAAAAAAAAAAAAAAAAAAAAAAAAAAAAAAAAAAAAAAAAAAAAAATTAAAATAAGCATATTTTTATATCGATTCTAACATTGAAGATGGAAGAAATAAGCAACATTTTTGGCATATGCTTTTTTTTTTTATTTTAAGAAGGGTAAAAATGCAACTTAAACGAAAAAAAAAAAAAATTTAACATTTATGGCGAAGGTACTGTGAATGATTGAACGCGTCAAAAGTGGTTTGTGAGGTTTCATGCTGGAGATTCCTTACTGAATAATTCTCCACAGTTGGATAGACCAGTTGGTCGATAGCAATCAAACCAAGACATTACTTGAGAATAATCAATGTTTACATCGTGGAGGAGAGTCAAAATATCCATATCAAGTGTCGAAAATCATTTGCAGCAGCCAGGTTATTTTAGTTGCTTCCACACATCAAGTATAAAAAAAAAATTAAGTTAAAAAAAAACCCTACTGGACTGTATTTCCATGTGCAATTTGCTATTTAAACAATGAAAATGTTTCATTTTTTTATAAAAATAACTTGCGAGGGGCAATGAAAGGTGGATACTTTACAACAACATGGAATGCAAGAGATTGTAGGCCAAACAAAATGAATCACAAGTAACCATACCGAAGGCTGGTCTTCATCCAAAGGAGGTGACGCTGCGCATATGGTGGGATTGGAAGGGTGTCCTCTACTACAAGGTCTTTCCGGAGAACCAAACGATGGATTCAAACTAGCACTGCTCCAAATTAGACCAATTGAAGGCAACAATAGACGAAAGACAAAAACATCTTAAGATGAAAGACGAAAAAGCATCTTAAGAGAAAGGGCATAATATTCCAGGATATATGCTAGACTGCATATGTCTTTGATGACCAGGCAAAAGTTGTTACAGCTTGGCTGAGAAGTTCTCACTCATCTGTCATTCTGCGGATATTGCACCTTCTGATTACCATATATTCAAGTCTTTAGCGAATTCTCTTAATGAAATAAAATTTAATTCCCCAGAAGACTGCAAAAGGCATCTAGAGCAGTTCTTTGCTGAGAAAGATGAAAGGTTCTGGAAGGATGGAATCATGAAGTTGCCTGAAAGATGGCAGATAGTGGAACCAAATGGTAATATGTTCAAAAAAGTTAATGTTAAAAAATAAAAAAATAAAAATTTAAAAAAAAACTTATTTAATACCTTCAACGCCAACATTTTATCCACTGATATGTGTAGGCCGAGAATAGAACAATGGGGATTCCGCAGAAACTAAATAGCATTGCTGGAAAGCTTGTATTAGTAACAGCAGTGTGCAGAGAATAAAATGAAGACAAAGCGCGAATTTCAAAAAGAGGAACTTTACGTAATTAAGGCCATTTTGATGCTTAACAGGTAAAGTAGCAAAAACATTAACATCCTTTGGTGCTGAGCATATTAATAAGCAGAGCAAACTTTTTGGCCAACCTAAATTTACTCTAATCCTAAAATCTGTAGAACCATCAGCTTGCTTTTTCAAATGCCCTTGATATAGATATATCTATAAGTTAGCAATATGGTGTTAAAATAGTGGTAGTTCTGTTCTTGTGCTGAAGCACACATCCAGGGTGAAGGAGAGAAGGGATAGAACTGTTGAAAAACTGCATTTTAAAAATCTTATTCTGAAAAATTAGGTTTTAGATGTGAACTAATATAGATTTAAAGTTGAAAATATAATCCAAGACTAATTCAAACATGTTTTATGATTTACCTGGGGGGATATAAATTTCTAATCAAAATACTAATTGTAAAAACTCTCCTAGAGGCCCATAATGTAGCATGATGGTTAGCAAGCTCATCTGACCAATTAGCTAATGTAGTGAGTTCAATCCTCACTGTGGCCTTGTGCCAGACTAAGCTTAGTAAGTAACCATAAAATCTTTTCTCGTTCATTGTAAGTGAACATCATAAAAGAAATAAGAGGCCTAATTCACTTCACTGAATGAAAGTGGCTTTATGGCACATTAAGTCATATACTGAGGAGGTGAAACTAATCCTGTTCTATAGTTTTTAATTCATGCAATCCCGAGTATATCAGGGGGGGGGGGAAGAAAATTAAAAAAAAAGCAATCCAAGTTTAGCAGAAAGAAAAAAAAAAAAAAAAAAAAAAAAAAAACATTTCAAGACAGATATTCAACTAGTAGGCGTGTGTGTGATAGGGGGGGGGAATCATGTAATCACCCATGTATATCCTTTCATTGTCAGTGTGTGTGTGTGTGTGTGTGGGGGGGGGATTAAAGACAATCAGTTATGGCAACAAATCCATGTAACCCCATGCTTTCTGAAAATGCACATATGAAGTAGATTTAAAAGAGATACAGTGAATTTTATGACCAATGGAAATCATCCTTTAATCAATCCTAATTGCAGAGTTCCTAAACATAGCTGTTAAACCTGGCAAAGTTTATGGATTTTTTAAGAGAGATCATATAGTAAAACATACCAGCAGCTTTAGTGGATAACGTAAAGAAAATATATATAATTTTGAGATTACTGATCATTCCAAGAGTTGTTTGAACTATTAATTTCATTGTATGCCCAAAGAAAGCCATACAATCTGTATGGAAAGAAAGGGGGAGGTATAGAAAGAAATGCCCAAACAGAAGTGGCAAATATACTGATCAGACCAATCCATTATACCAAACTCTCAGCAATGTGTAGGACAGGAAATTCCACATTTTATACACAAGGTTGCTCTCCAACCCTTTGCTAAGTGAAGAAATCCACACATTAAACACTTCTTCCAAGGTTTATGTACACAGATCCTCTTACCCTTCATCTCATAGATTTAAATTTTATCCCGGAGGGGCTAATGTGATCCCTTCTCTGTTCAGATATGGTCTGCCATACAAGATTTTTCTACTTTGGCTGTGTTTTACAGTACTGGCAAACCCTTGACCTCCTTCCATATACATGGTACATCTGAAGGAGGCTGTAAAATGGATGAACTGAAACATGGTTTAAAAAAAAAAAAAAAAAAAAAAAAAAAAAAAAAAAATATATGAATGAGATCAATAGTTTGAACAACTCTTGAAATGAAATATCTCATCACAGGTGGGATATTGTGCTTTTTATTAGAAATAAGAAGTTCAAAGAAAGTGGGGGGGGGGGATTGATAAAACTTATCGGAAATAGGTAATAACCATTCTCAAATTGATACAAGACCTTGTTAATTTGTGCCACCCTATCTTACCTAATTTTCTTCTTAGATATTAAAGGATTCAGTATCAGTGCACACACACACACACAACACTTAATTATATTCCTTCACTAATTATATAAATCATTTTGCCAGGATTCTACTGAACAAAATAATTTAGCCGGCCAAACAGGCATTGAATGAAATAATGTTATTGTCAGAGAATTGCAATTAATCATGACCACAAAAAACAATATAAAATTTCTTTTTAAAAATCAGTTTTTTTTTTTTGTTTTTTTTTTTAGGAAGCTTTAGGCAAGTTATAATTAAAATCTTATCTTATGAAGGATGTTAGGTGACCAGAGTTGATACAGCAATTGAGAATGTTATTCAATGTAAAAAGGGATTAAATTGATGAGACTTTAGAAACAAAGATCACAGGAAAATGTTAGTATATTTACTTACAAATAATAATAAAAACTTTTTTAAAAAGACTGAAAATAATGTATAATCAGACAAATACATTCATGCTTGGTTGTAGACTGAAAATTAATGTGGGTGAAAAAAAAAAAAATTAAATATACAGTTCATTCCTTCTGCTTTGGACAATAAATTCCATCAAGGAATGAAGAATTCTTTTCATATTAAGGCATCAGGTGTAGTGAAGCTTGGCTGACAAGTATTACTGGTAGGCACAAGCACTTAATAGAGAAAAAAAAAAAAAATTACATAAACTTCATTTTAGATTTATCATTGTCACTACCTCCCCACAGGCAACTATTTTCTGTATTCCAATATGATTACTTATACCATTTCTTATTTGAAAAATGAAATGTTTTGTAGATAACCCACAAGTAACATCAAAACATGACTAATATTCAGCAAACATTGTAATTCCTTCAATATCTCTAACTGAAGGTATCAATTTTGGTTTCTCAATATAAAAGCATAAGATTCACTTTTTAATAAATGCTAATATTACTTAATTAAGCTAAAGTAAATCATTTATCATTTTGGATTTTTGCTTTTCTAAATAAAATCATAAAGAGATTTTTGGAGTGATTTCTTTTATGAAAGATTAATATTAAAGTCTTTAACAAAAATCTTAATGAATATTATGTTAACCATTCTATGAAGTTCAGCAATACAGTAACTAATTTACAATTTAGTTCAGCAATTCAGGTAGTTTTGCAATTGTCATTTTTCAATTCAGATCTCAAGTCACCTATATTTTAGAATTGTCAAAAATATTCATGGAAATGAAACTTGCTATAATGCATAAATAGCATCTGTTGACAATATATACCTGTAACTTAAAAAAGAAATCAAACATTTAATACTGAATTTTAGTCTGTCTTATACAGGCTCTTTCACAGCAATAAAATTGCTAAATCTTTCACAAATGGGGAAAATTGCTACATAGCATCAGTTTATATTCATTTCAAAGATAAATTATATATATTTGACAAGGGTGTCTCAGATCAATTAGTATCATGTTAGGGTGTCTCACAGATCAATTAGTATCATGAATCCTCACAGAGTGCCACACTAATGTAGTTTTGTGCCAGACAAAGCCAAACTTCTTAAATTAATATATATTGTACACAGAACTACTATATGCAAATGCCTTAACAATCTGAAATCTAAACTATATAGTTCAAATAAATCTGCTTAAAATACATGAGAAAGTAATTCTCAAAGTGATAATTTAGATATGGTACTGTGAACTACCAACTTAACACTACATTTCTCTATCCAAAGATTGTCACATCCCTGCTGTGTATATAAAAAAAGAAACAAACAAACAAGCAAAAAATCATGTACAAATATAGCAGAGCTAACTATCTTTTTTAAATTAAAAAGTTACTTTATTTTATCAAAATAAATGTCCACTAAGTCTCCTTTACAAGTAGCAGCAGAAATACACTGCAGTTGGGTCGTGTAACCTTACCTTTCTACAAATTTCAATGATGTGGTAAGAGATTTTTTTTTTTTCTTTTTCTTTTTTTTTTTTGCAGGGAGGGGCATTTTTTTTGTTTTGCAATTTTTTTTTTCCAGTTGTAGCCTCAGGAGTGAAATCAACTCAGGCAAACAATGTAGCCATTGAATCACACTGAAAACAAAAGGCAATATATACATATCCACATATACGTACATATTGTCAGATCCTGAAATTATATATTAGTCCCAAATTGTGGGAATGGGAGAGGGAATTTAGTTATTCACAAATTTGAGAAAAATAGCATGGTCTGTATTAAAAAAAAAAAAAAAAAAAAAAAAAAAAAAAAAAAAAATGAAAATAAAAATAAGGAAAATAAAGTCATTACAGTAAATGAGAAAAAAAGAGGGGGGGGGGAGAATAAGGAAAGAATTTATTTATGTTTTTCCCTCAGAAGCTGGGAGAAAGAAAAATATACTGGTTTACCATTGTTTTTCTAGTCTTGAAAGGGTTCAGTATGCCTAAACTGCTATTTAATGTCAGGTTTCTTTCAACTACCAACTAACATTAAAGAAAGTAATATGTCCTTGTTCATTAAGAAAAGAAATTCTAAATTGGTAATGACCAAAGTTTGGTCACTTTAGTGTCCACAGCTCTTCAACCGGCAATGCAATGTGCATTAATGCTCTTCAGCAGTTATCTCCCATACATCACTACAGAAGCATATTTATGTTATATTTAATAGAATATAAATGTAATTGGTACAAAGAATAATGAAACCATAATGATCGGGAACAGATATCACTGCCAAACTAGGCATTAAAATGGTTTCCTTGAAGAGCTCAGGAGTTTCATGACCAAGTGATGAGAACTAGCTTAGCCAAGAGATAATAATTCTGCCATCAGCTCATCACAAGTTGTTTTGAGAATTGTATTAAGAGGGTAGGGTAAAAGAGCTGACATTTTCAAGGAAGGCAATTCATAAACTAGCATAAATCACCACAGGATAATGTTGGAAGTGGATTGTTTTGAGGCTCCACTGAACACCTGTATTGGAGTAAAGTGAACTTTAATCACATCTCTTGTCCCATGGACCCTTATTTGAAAATTCTATTAACTTTGAATTTTTATAAATTAATAATAGTTATAAAAAAAAAAAAAAA